>PVKA01008297.1:0-73618 GCA_004027165.1 Ctenomys sociabilis | reverse complement strand
ACAGCAGGGGGGTGTGTAGGGTACGGAGGTGGCAATGTTTTAGAATCCAGAAGGATTAGATCCAATTGGGACTCTGGAAGAAGTGGAGGCAGAGAGGGGTAGAGTTTAGGGGCCAGCGGTTGAGTTTTTGCCGGTAGGACGGGGACAGGGGAAGTAGGTCCCGGAAGCAGGAAAGGTCTTACCCAATTTGGTGAGTCTTTACATAGATCTTGCCAGACCATGATGTAAGACAATAGCCCTAACTGCTTGTATGAGGGGGAGATGAAAGGTCCCCTCCAGTGGCCATCCGACCTGGAAACTCGGCCACTCTGACGAACAAAAAGTTTGTCACTTACACTTTTTGACAAGTAAGGAGAGATTGTGACCGCGCTCTCTCACTTCTGACCAATGTTCTAGAGTGAGAGAGAGAGGTGAGGATGTTACTTGTCCCATATTGTCAAAATATTCAATGTCCCACAGAAGTGCCAAGGGAAGAAAACAGGCAAAAATAGTGAAAGCAGCTGCAAACAAATAAACGGAGGCGCGTGAAGGACATCGACGGGGGGGTGATCCCACTGAGGAGGAAAAAGTCATTACCAGTGAAAAGGAAGTTATGGCGCCAGACACTCAGACACAGACAACACCAAGCACCAAAACTTGAAACCTAGATATCAATCATAAGCTGGCAAGAACTCAAAACACAAAACACAGCCCGGAACAACACCAGGCAAGAGCTCAGAATTCAGCCCGGAATGACATCAGACCTAGCCTGGAACAGCATCAGGCAAGAGCTCAAAACAAAGCCTGGAACGATATCAGGCAAGGACCCAAAACAGCCCGGATCGACATCAGGCCTCAAGATGAGTCTCAAACTCCAGGGCGTCCCCTGGAGAAGTACCTGTACAGATCGGGCCAGGGAGTGCAACTCCCTGGACCGGGGTACTTAACAGATGAGCGATCGCACAAACAATGAAAACAGGGAACGGCCGTACTTACCCCGAGAGGCACCTGGAGGCCGTTGGGGTCCTCCACCGCCAGAGGACTATCCCGGACGAGCCCCCAAATGTAAGGGCCGAGCATCCCGTCATGGAAGAGGACCCCAAGAGTCAGGCTGTCATGCAACACGCAAAGGGTTTTTCCAGGCATGCGTGGGGCACACTGAACACGCAGGAACAGTGGGCCCCGATGAACACTTGGGCTAGGATTATAAAGGCAAAAACCGCAAAACAACCGTAGTTACAGAGGCAGATGGCATTGGTTAGCTTCACGATAATTGGTTGGCGCAGGAATTGGGAAGGATTCTGAGAGCCGTTTGTTTCAGTTGAGTGTTATCTTTAAGGTTTTCCGTCCTGGGAGGTAAGGAACTTTTTATCTTAGGACAGCTGCAGGTACAGTATCTCAAGGATATTTTGAAGGGCCTTCTAAAATGGAGCCTATGTGACTCAGACCTCTCACTGAGTCTACGTGACTCGGACCTCACAATTCTTGATCATGTTTGGCCATTGAGCACTGCCAGCTGCTAATTTGACAAAGATTTTCTGAAATAGTGGGGCCAAAATAAATAAATATATACATAAATGACACTGCAGAGGCTCCAGTACCCGGCCAGCTCAAGGCCCTCCGTACCCGAGTGCTCAGGAAGGCCGTGTGCACCTCCCCCTCCGCCTGCAGGGCCCTGAAGGTCAGCCGTGGGCGAGGGCTTGGCCTGGCATCCCCTCCGCTCTTCTGAGTGCATTCCCAGGCCCGCACACCTGCAGGGTCGAAGAGTCGGGGCTCTCCACAGCCTCCCCTGGCTTGCGCCTGCCTGGGCCCCAGCCTTTCCCTTCAGTGCGTGCGCTGCTGGCGCCCATCTTTTGTACCTTGCCCCAGAGCAGTTGTGATTATTGCATTTGTTTTTAAGTGCTTTTGACAAGTATTGTCTAGGGTCCACTTCTGTCCTGAGAAAATTCCCTGGGGCTGGAACCTAGGTGAGCCTCAGAGTCCTCCTTCAGGGAGCAGGGCGAATCAAAACACCAAGGACGCCCACTGGGGATCAAGTTTGCCAGGACCAGCTGCCATGGGGGCGAGAGGGAGAAGGGTTAGCTGAGAGCGCTGGAACATTCTCGCAAAACTGTGGGGCTTTTTATTTCATTGAGAGTGTCTCGACCGTCCCCAATCATTTTTCAGTGAATTTCAGAGTTGCAAAAAGATTCATTCTGGCCAATATTTTTTTTCCAACTTAAGCAGTGCTGGAGTGGAAGTTCCTATTTTTGTGTGTTTTAATATCCCCAGCAATCTTAATATTATGTATAAACAGCTACTCCTGGCAAATGGACTGTGAGCTGGACTTAACATGGTGCTCTCATTGACTAATGAGTTGAAGAAAATCCTTGATGTAAGTTTCTTTTATAGTCCTGTCTTGTTTTTGCCTTTGGGTTTTCCTAATTGTGAAGCTATTCCTCATTAGTGGTAGTAATGATTTTGAATTTTTTTTATGGCCTACAATCTAATTGAGGTCTCATCTATGTTGAGTGAAAATGGTTTGAAAAAAAACTAGCCTCACTTTTTTCTTTCTCATTGTGAGCTCACACCAATTAAGGAGAAGAACTTTAAAATATGAACTAGCAGGGCTGTGATGACACTCATTCATGGCTAAAGCTGCAGAAAAGAAGCTGGAAGAACTCTGTATTATTGTCTGTGAAGAGGTAAATACAAGTATGAGATGATTTCAGGGTCCTAATTTTGGTTTGATACCTCTTAAAGGACTTTAAAGTTTTCTGACTAATCTGCAGAGATCAGTCATAAATATTAGATTTATTTGTCATAATAAATCTAATATTCCCCAAAGTTACAGAAAATAAGGACATTGAATTTAATAATACTTCTAACTGAGGGACATTAAAAATAGTTTTTGTTTGGGCTGGGGCAAGGGCGGCTCAGGTGCAAAGGGCTTTACCATGAATAACACCCACATGTGACTGCCACATGCAACACCTAAAACAAAACAAAAATAAGAGGCTTCTCACAGACTCTCCACAAGTGTAGAGTAAGAATCCCAGCTGAAAAAATGAAGGTGAATTTTTTTGGACAAATTTGGTTGATTTAATAACTTTGGGTTTTAAAAATAATGGCCATCAGAACATACAATAGAGAAGACAATCTCTTCAGTAAATGACACTGACAAATTTGACACACATATGCAGAATGAATCTAGATGTCTTATGATACACAAAATTCAACAAAAATGGACCAAAGACATAAATTTGGAACCCGACCCTATGAAATCACCACAAGAGGAGCTGGCTATGGCATCACCCGCTTGGATTCTCACCCTTGGGAGGCTGAAGCAAATGAATCACAAGTACCGGGCACCTCTGCTTAGAACTTACTGAGAAGATTGTCTCAGAGCCAAAAAGGAAAGCAAACAAACAAGCAGAAACCAAGAGGCTAGGGAATTGGCCAGCATGGAGACTGAGGGTTTAATCCACAGTACTGCCCTGAAACACACACACACACACACACACACACACACACACACACACACACCCCTCAAAGAAGAACTAAACCAAGGGGAAACAGGACAAGGCCTTGCGAAGGCAACAGTTCTATAGCCAGGATCCCCAAAGCACAGGCAACTTAAATAAACAGAGGCAAACCAGATTACAACAAACTAAGAAGTCCCTGCACAGCAAGGAAACAAGATTAAGAGATGACCCACAGAATGGGAAAGATATCTGCAGAAGGACCTTTCAGCAAGGGCTTGCCACTCAGCAAAAGCAGCCCACTTGCACAGAGGGATTACAGAACTAAACAGACACGTTGATCAGCTTTCTGTCACTGTAACCTATAACCCGATAGCTGAGAAAGAGCTTCAAGGGAGGAAATACTGATTTTGGCAGATGGTTTCAGAAATCTTCTGTTGCAGGCACACGGGGGAAGGTCAGAGTGGGGGCAAGGCACCGGCTCCTATTATCTCTGGACCCCGAAAGCCACAGGCCGGCCCTACCTCCCCTGCTGACTACCTCAGACTTTCTGACTGCCTCTGGATGGGCTGACTCATACACTGCCTTCCGAGAGCCTCATCTCTGGACAGACTGTTGGGATCTATTTTATATCTAAACTGTAACATTACCTGGAAAGACATACAAATGACCAAAAAATGTGAGAAAGATGTTAAATTTCACCGATCACCAGAGACATGCAAACCAACCCCTCACGGAGCAATCATCTTACCCACTTAGAAGGATTATGAAAAAGACAGGAAGCAGCTGTGCCCAGAGGTAGACGCCCGAGACTCCACCCATATTCGGGAGTGAGGGAGAAGAGAGCAGATAGAAAAACCTGGACAATTTAGCAAGCATCTCAAAGACAATTTTTTAAGAAGGCTGGAGATGTAGCTCAGTGGTAGAGCACACCTGGGTTCAATTCCCACTGCCAATAAATGAAGAAACTGAACAAATGCTGCCAGAACAGAGATTTTAAAAAAAGGACTCAAGCCTGGTTAATGGGAATGAAAATTAGCACGGCTGTTATGGAAATAGTATGGAAATTCCTCAAAAACTGGAAAGAGAACTAACCTATGAACCAGCAATTCTACATGCTGGGCGCAACACTTGCCACAGCAGGCCCCTTGTAAGGTCAACCGGGTGCCCATCAGTGAATAAAGATGTGGTGTGCGCCTGTAAACAGTGAGTGGGGACTGTAAACAGGAGGATCACTGAGTCCAGTCGATGCGGTGAGACCCTGTGCACACTGTACACCCTGCCCTAAAATACAAAATAACTAACTAACTAAATAAGATGTGTTGTATCTACTTCTCAGCCCTAAGAACGAAATCCTATCATCTGCACAAAAACAGACAGGTTTGGAGCACATAACATTGAGTGAAAGAAGCCAGACACAGAAAAGCAGCACATTCTCTTAAGCATTTTTGGAAACCAGCAATATAAATAACCTTGAAGAAGTACGGATGGGGTAGCAGTCAGTAGAAATGGGGGTCTGAGGTGCAAAGAAATGAAAATTTTGGGGACTGGGAAAATGCTGCAGGGGAAATGACAATGGGTGAGAGAAGGAACCAGCGACATACAGTGTGTGTGGAAAACCACGGCAAACCCCATTCACTTCTACAATGCTTGTAACAAAAATGATGGGAAAAAAAAAATATATATATATTTGTGTATTAACTCTAGAGTATAAGACTAGCATATACAAAACATTTTTTAAATGAGAATGGCTTTTGGTTTTTCAATTAAAGACTAGTTGGAAACCCCTAAACTTCTCACACCGGTGCTCTCATCAGGTAAGCTACCGTTGCTCTCACCATTCTCATTTTTGGGATAGGTGGAAACATAAATGGTATTGAAATAAATAATCTTGACAAATGTTTTTGTAACAGAGACCATGTTTTGTATCTGAGACTGAATATAGTTTCCAAGGTCTCCTAGTAACACTTTAGATTCATGTTGAGTTAATTAATGGATAATCACTGGATATCTATTTAATTTTAAGAACACTAAAATACTACTTAAGCGAAAATTAAAATTGATACTTATTTGTGGAGTGGCTATCTTTAGACTAAAACAAGTTCAGTTTTGCAACCTTAAGGTTTAAAAGTTTTGCTGTATCTATTCACAAGCTTTCCCTTCAACAAAAATACCTATGACTTAAATTCTTTTCCGTTTTCTTGGCATAAAAAGCTGGTTACTCTGTGTTACAATCTATAATTGACATAAGGAGCTGAGATACACTGACAACAGTGACAAGAGGGACAGTATTCAGGGCAATAAATTTTGCTGAGCATGTGGGTGATACAGGCCTGTAATCCCATCTCTTGGAAGGCTGAGGAAGGTGGAATGAGAGTTGGGAGGTCAGTCTGGGAGTACAATCAAGGCCACCGTGAACTACCTAAGACCCCACGTCCAGCCCTTTTGTGTCAGTGCCAGTAAGTACAAAAGAACTTCAGTATCTGCAAGTGGAATCAGACTTAGAAAAGCAACTACTAAGTGAGGGGAAATTTGGCAAAGCGTTCTGTGCCTTGGTGCTTCGTTTATCCATAAGGTAAGTATGTAAAAGGGACAGATAGGAAAGACCTGACTGGCAAATATGACGACAGCACAAAACTAGAATATAGGTGTTGAAAGAATGAACTGAGCTCAGTGGCACAAGGCCCTAGGTTAAATCCTCAGGAGGGGAAGAAACTTGCAGGAGCAAGACTGAGTTGTTCTAACTTCTATATAATCTACTGAGGCAGACTCCACTGCATTTTCTTTTTTACTTAGGTCTTTGATTATTCAAACAAAGCCAACAACAACAAAAATGCAGCATGTTTCACACTAGTCCTATTTGTGGTTCCCCAGAGAGTGTTCCTGGCAAACAACCTTGGCTACTGTTGTATCAGATATTTCACATCAACTCACAAGTTCACAGTAACACACCTTACAATCAAAGCCTGTGCCCAAGTCACGACTTGCCTAGATGCTTCATATCCAATGGCCCATTTTATTTGTGGACTAAAGAGAAAAAGCAAGGCTGAGCTCAGAAGAGTACCAGGACAACGCACAATGAGAGAAGTGTGAAGGCCACTTGCATCACATTCTGCCTTCATGGTACCCTAACCCTCTGCTTTCTAAGTCCTTGCCACCATTCTTTCCCTCAGATGGCAGTAGTGAGCATGGCCGCCATGTGGCTAAAGAGCTGCAAAGGCATTTCTTGCGGGGCTGGTTAAGTCTTACTGTTCCTCAACACCAGAGACATTGAGATTACACGGTTGATGTAACAAAAATTCAGGAAAAAGTGGTTGATGAAAACAGGGCAATGGGATTTTTCTTGGTTGGTTCTTCTAGATATATTCTAGGTATTGGTAAGAGCATATTTTAGCAAGAGAAAGGTATCTGAGAATTGTTACCTGCTTCCAACTGAAATCGTATTTCATACAAAAATCACCTGAACAAAACTTCAGGGAGAAACGAGCATTAATAGCATCAAAGCATGAACTACTTCCTGCGTGCTTAACTTGAATCACTCATTTTACATAGTATGAATATTCTTGAGATTAAAACAATAGTTAATAAAAATGTTGATTTGAGAGAATTTCTAGGAAAATACCAATTTTTTTGATGTTTATAGATCTCAGTATCTGTACAACTATGTATCACATAGCAAGTGTTCATCTTTCTGCCATTTAACTTTTCCCAGAAATCTGAGAATTTTTGCAAAACGTTCTCTTTTACAAAAATACTTGATTTATCACCTACCACAACAGAATTGTTCTAAGCAGATACTTTTTAAAAAAGGAATTATAGGGCTGGCAGACAGCTCAACCGATTAAAGTGCCTACTTAGGCAGAGCACAGTGGGGTCTGATCTCCAGCCTGCTGTGCTGGGACCCACCCCGTGTGCACAGAGCCAATGGTTGAGACTGGGTCCTGGTGGTGCGCACCTGTAATCCCAGTGCTTAGGAGGTTGAAAACAGGCGAATCACAAGCATGATCTAGGTAGTATGACCTAGTAGTACTAAATACGTAGAAAAAAAATAAAAAAAAGAAAGTAATTTTTAGCCCTCAGCCATTCTACAATTAGGGTATTTGTATTAATTTTGAACTTCCTGCTAAACAGCGTCTTGGCCGCTCTTCTTACTGCTTGACTTAGTATCTGCTGTCAACGTACAAGAGGTTCTCACTTGATTTTGAAGTTTCACTGCACTTTCGGCTGGTTTAGCCGTTTAGCCACTGACGCTGCAGGGCAACAAGGCCTGAGCTCAAGAAAGCCCCCCAGGCAGCGCTGACAGCTGAGAGCTCAGGTCCCAGCCCCAAGGGCCAGCCTCCCCAAGGCAGGTCATCTACAGCCCATCACTTAACTGCCCTGCGCAGGAGCAGGAGTGTGTCCAGATACATGCCTACCAGACTTCTGCTATACAACTGCTTTGGTAAACTGTCTGAGAATTATGTATGAAGTGTGTTACGGTTTCCTAAAGATAATGAAGAAATGAGTCTTAACAAAATAGCTTAGAAAAACAAGTTTTCTATTTATTTAAAAATAAGTTTATAGTTACTACATTGCAGGGACAGAAATTCTTACACATACATTCTAGTTTGTATAAAAGGATCCAAAGAATTATGCATCAAAACTAACATAGAAAGTGTCCACGTAACAGTAAAGAAAGGTCCAATCAGTATGTACAAAAAGAAAGGGCACTGCTATTGTGGTGTGAGACCGCTGTTCATAGTTGATACTCCAGGTTTGGAAGGAGAAACCGAAAACCTTAATAAAGCTAAGTCATTAACTTGCTCTCTTAACTCTCATGTTATCACATACAACAGATTCGCTTGTGTTTAACATTTTCTGTACAAAATAAACAATTTCAATTTGAAAATGTGTCAGTTTCAACTTCAACCCTCTAGGCCAGTTACTTAAAAGTTGAGCTACATTCTACACATGTCTAGGTATCCCAGGACAGGTTTAAGAGTGTTCTAAAGATCTCTCAGAAGACCTGTCTTCTTGAAGCTTTAATATGGTCCAAAAATGTAACATTGTGTTTTGTCTCATAATAGTGTAACATTGTGAACATTCAACACATTCTCAAAAGTAACCAGTATGTGCGTGCACGATATACCACCTTCAAACTACCTTAGCTCTTTGAATGTAGAAACTCAGCCACACGCTATTATGTATTTGGTTTGTGCCATATAAGGTTAATTTCCTGATAATTTTATCTGCATTAGAAAAGTACTTCAAAACAGCTATCAAAACTAAAAATATATATTGATATATATAGCTCGGACTTTCACAGTCACTGTTCCTCTGGAGTGTGCACATGCTCTGTTGGGAGCCCTCACCACGCAGGAGACTCGGGCGCCACTTGCCCAGAGCCCCTTACCAGGGCACTGCACGCGGCGCAAAATGACTTCCTGGAGTGCTTTGCTAATTACCATTAACCAAAATAGTAAGTCTCTATTAATTTTGGCTCAAATCACTTGGATATTAGAGGTACTGAGGGAAGCACAAGAAAGAAGGAAACACTTTTCCAACATTAACAGGATGATGAATTCTCACCTACACATAACTTGCTCAACTTGTTAGAAATACTGTCTAGACAAGTCGGAAGGTAATGCACAGAAGAGAAAGCGTCCCTGTCACGTTTACAATCATGCCTCCTCCACATAAGGGGAACACTTATGGCCCTTTTAATCACTCAAATATCTTGGTCCTTTCAACCTATACAAACAAATTTCAGGTGAACCAAAATATTCAGAATAAAACTGTTTTCTTTCTATAGACAACAGAAAAATCAAAACTGCTTCTAGCTTACATCTGAGAAATATATACGTGACTAAGTGTGCATAAAATAGAATGCCAAAACTAAGATCAGAAATGCAGGGACTGGTTCACAACAGTTGCTTCCTAACATGCAAATGCTGCCCACACACACACAGTGCGACCCTAGGCAGCTGCTAAGACATCCGATTAACCTCTGCACTCCAGGCAAGGGACAGCTCCAGAGGACATCCGACTCTCCTCTGTTCACTGGCTTTTGCAACTCACTTCCAAAGGATCCTCCACCAACCCCATGGCCTCTCGCATGCTCTAATCAAAACTCACAAGCACAACCATCTGTAACGTTGCCAGGCTTTCATAGTGAAGCTGTGATCTTAAAAATCACAAACATAAACAGAGCATAGTCCAACCTTGTACCAGCAGACTGCACAGGATAAAACGTGAGGCTAGAAATCTACTTACTGCCAGAGGTTTAAGACTGTGATTACACTGGTTAAACTACCCAGAGGTAAAGTTTACATTTTGGAAGATTTATCTGAGGCATGTTAGGGTAGAAAGAATATTAGGGTTGAGGACTCAGAAACATATAAAATGTTTCTACATTCCATGTAAGTAAGAAATATTTCTGAAACTTTAAAGAAATTTGATTATTTTTATTGCTCAGCTTCAGTGCCAGTGTTTCCTCTGCCCTTATATATAGGTTGATAGTTTTCCTTTTCCAAGTGGTAAAACAACAAAAATATGGCAATGGATTAAATTTAACTTTCATAACATATAGAAGCTAAATTATAAAAATATAAAATCTAAATATATCTGATATTACTAATACATTTTAAGTGTTTTAGTTACAAATAATCTGATCCAAGTCATTTTGCTTTACTAAGAAACCAGTGTCTGAAAACGTCCAAGTATGGTCACAAATATTCAGTGTCTTCAGAACAGGAGGGACGTGCTGGCGCGCGAGGGGAGGGCTGGCCCGCACCCACCTAGAGGTGTCCGCCCTGGGCTTATGCGCTTCCTTCTTCTGTACACACTTTGGAAACTATACATAATAACTTTTTTTTTTTTTTTACAAAATGGATTTTATAGTCTATTATTTTTCCTAACACAATGCAGATAAATCAGGAAATTACATTTCAAATAGATTGCCTTCAAAAGCAACTAATTACTTTGATTTAAATTTCAAACATACACACTATTATTTTCAATAATGGTGTAACTGAGACTCATTTTTCTATACAACCAAGCCATCCATTTCTGCATTATGAAGTTTAACTACTGAGTTTTAATTATATAGTTAAATATATTTGTTAGAAAAAAATAAATATACAAAAAACCTGAAAATTTTGAAATTATTTTTCAACTGCAAAATCACAGCAATTCAGTCAAGATCTGGAAAATGGTTTACTTAATTTCACAGGAGAATTTCTGTACAAATTTAGTTACAAACAATCTAAAAAGCCCAAATGTATCACTTTTCATTCTTCTTCAAGACAGTTAAAGGACAGTTTACATTTATCCTATCTGAAATGAGAAAAGAAATAATTATGTAATATATTTTGTCACGGTTCAATTAAAGACTTTATTTTTCTACATCAGAGTCATGCTGATACATATTTTCTTCATTCTTGCTTTTTAAAAATGTAGTATCTGAAAATTTTGGTTACATTTTTGTACCATATCAGTCCTCAGAAAATACTACATTCTTTAAACTTTTAAAAACCTTGGACAATAATTTTTAAACAATAGAAATGGTATTTATGTTGGGTTTTAAGGTATAAAATAACTGTACCATAAACAAATAAATAACTGCTTTCTTTTTCCATAGCAGTACATATAGCAATACATTCTCCTAAGTCATATAGTTATCATTTACAATAGACAACTTAAATTTTACTAATGATGCAAAAAATAATAGAATACAAGGCACAATCATTAAATGGAGTTTTTCTTTAGGGTGTATACTGACATACCAGCGTGATCAAGATACGGTAAAAAGTGCAGAAAAACACAATGTGCAATGAGACCACTGTATAAAACATGATTGCATAAAAAGTGATTTGGCCTATTTTAACCTTTAATAATTGAAAATAACCAATCTTTCCCTTAAAATTAAAACTATAAAGTATGACATTTTAAAATTATTTTATTCTACCACTAGCTAAAAAATCCTGAAAAAAGAATTTATACCTGGGTATATATAAGTATGTGTTTGTATATATATTTAATTATACCCATTTATCAATATATACACATACACATACACACAGACACAATTCTTTGTAAGCCATTTTAGCCTATCAGATATGTCTAAAGTTTAGAAATGACATCAATCCAGATCAGTAAGTAAACATCAAATCTCATACCTTTTTCCTGTATTTTCCTTGAATCCTTTAACCACTTAAACATTTTCTCTAAGACATCTCTGTCAAAGGACCCACCAGTGCATTATTCTCTACTCAGTACCAAAAAAAGATATATCTCAGCATAACTCTTTAATAACTTGCTCTTTAGAATAAATAGCCTTTCTAATATTGAAAAGTGTATGCTGTCCTGACAGTCAAAAACAGGCTTTCCACTGCACTGATTTTCAGTCTTTGGCACAATAAACAGAGATTGAGTGATTGATATAAGAATCAAGGTCTGAAAAATTAGACAGTCAAATGTTTTCCAATGTGGATATGTTTCCTTTTCATCAGTATATTTTCTCTAAGTTTGGCAGAAATGGAATAAAGCAAAATCCCCCTCTAGGTAACTTTATAGATGAGCATTCTATAACTAAAAAGTTTTTAAGATATTAAATGGTGAGACTTTTCTATTTACCTTCAGAGGAAACACTTCACTGACTGCTACTGTGTAACATGTCTTCCTAGAGGCATGACTTCGGTGTCAATAAAAATGTACCTTGCTTGGTCAAAAATAATTCTTCTGAACATGAAATGCTCTAGCACTAGGAATACTATGCTCCTTGAGAGTGTAGCAGAACTGTCTCTCCCATAAATAAATCAGGAACTCAACAGTCCTCGATTTCTTGTTTCAAACACTGAATGAAATGAATGTGGAAATGTGTAACCTATCTAAGGGCAATAAATAGCAAACATTTAAAATATATATGTATATATTTATATGTGTTCATTTGGAGAAGTGTCACCTAAGGTTTCTGCGAGTCAAACCCTAACACCCCTCACCCACCACAGCAGCCAGGAAACGGAAGCTGTAGTTCTAACTCCTTAACTGTACCTGCTCTATAGATAGATTTTGAAGTACATATTTTGGTTCAAGTTACCAACCAATCAAATTAGCCTTTGCTTTTTCAGTCAACTTCCGGACTCGCCCTCTACTAGAGGTTCCAAAGGTTAAGGAAGTGTCCTCAAACAGCAACTGCCTCTGCTCCTCCTCTGAGTCGTCTTCATTGTAGAACGCGGTCCTCCGGCCCTGGTTTCGAGTTCTCATGTGGGGTTCAGAGCCTTTGAGGGCTTCAAACTCTTCGTCCTCATCTATAACAGGATCGTCTGTTTTTTTCCTGTTACTTCTCCTTAGTACTTTAACACTGGCAGGAACTAGGAGATCTGAGTCCAGTTTCTGTGTTTTTATCTTCCTTTTGGGTTTTCTGCCTCCCCGACTCTTTTTCTGTAGGAAATCATCCTTAACAATATTTGTTTCAGGCAGAAAATTGCATGTTGAAGAAGGAGCCACCTCATCTCTGCTGGGCTGTGAATTACTCTGCTCTGTGCTTTCTGTCTTTGCAGGCTGGGGCTTCTTGGGCTTCCTGCCCCTCTTCTTGTGTGTCACCTCACTGCTGTTGGTGCTCACATCCCCCTTGGGCTTCCTTCCAGGCCCCCTCTTCACCAGTTTTGCCGGCTGTCCCCCATGGCCATTGACTTGAATGGTGCCTGGTATAAGAGCGTTGTTCTTGTAATCTCCTAGAAGGGGACAGCAACACATTTACCACGTGCAACTCCCCCCCCAAACTTGAAGGGCTACTTATATGTAATAATGCAACTTATACACTTTTTTTTACTCAAAACAAACTGACCAAAGGCTAAAAGAAAAAGATCTGCCATGTCCTCATGGGCGAAATACAAGTTCAGAGCGAATAAACAACCTAAATTGAGCTGTAATTGATGACAGCTGAAATTAACAAAAATATCTTCCTATTACTATTCATTGCAGTACATGAATTCAGTTTGAACTACATAAAATGTTTATTTGTACAGTTTAATAATGAAGTACTTTATTAACTCTGTAGTCCTTCAAGCACTTCAATTATAGAAAATAATCTTAATGTAAAATCCAGAACTACTGAATTCTTAAACCTGGATAAATAAGCAATTACCCCACCGGCCTCCATCATGTGATCCAGTGAGGCACAGGAGATGAGCAAGACCAAGTAATTCCAATGCCTACAACTTCTTCACGTGGTAACTTCTACAATATGTGTGAAGAGTGGGGGCTATCAAACTAATTTGTATCAGAAGAGGGCATTCGGAAGTTGAAAGGTAGTAAGACAGCATTAAACTAGGAGGAAAAAGATATTCCAAAGAAAGAGAAAGGGACAATGACATCTAGAGACAGACTTTGGCTAGAACACAAAAGGAGAAAGAAGGTAAGGAAATTCGGAATGTTAGGAAAGCATCGAACAACGAAGATTCATTTAACAAGCAAAACTATTAAAATCAGATTCCAAATAGTTCGAAAGGACTTTAATTTTGTGTGTGTATGCCAAAGAGAAATAATCACACACGTCACCTGGGCTGCAACAGGGAAGAGGGACCAGAGCTGAGACGGTAAACAGAAAAAGAAGCCACTCGGGGAACTAAGAGAATAGCTCAAGCAGGAAATGATGCAGGACCGAGTTAAGGCCGTGGAAATGAAAACAAATCCAAGAGATGTCACGGCCGGGAGGCTGCTGAACAGAGGGGGTGCTGAAGACAAGCTAGGATGCGGCCCCCACTTTAAGCTCATGTAGGTGGCTAGATCCCAATGCCACTAGCTGAAATATTTCTGCAAAAAGCAAGTTAAAGGCTGAGATGTTAATGTTAGGAAATGACTTAACATATTTTGGAAGTAGGTGATATAAAACTTTTTACTTGGCTCTCTGTGGTCCCAGAGTCATATTGTTTTAATATTCCAGGACAGATTTTCACTGACTCTTGCCATGTGTCAGGTATAACAGACTTTCCCAAAACTTCAGCACCTGAAAGAACCTAGGAGCGCAACTGTGCAGAGCTAGAAGCTAGACAGAAGGACCGAAGACTGAAGACTCTGAGGAATCATCACACAAGTTCCTGTGTTTTACGATCCTAGCAAGCTGGATCATATTTAGACTCTGAAAATGTAATGTCTTAATGAAAATATAATGTCTTAATGTTGCAATAATGAATTTAGAAACTAATTTATCACATTAAAAGCCTCTAACTGTAAAAATTTTTATTTCCAGATAGTGAGTTCTTGTCTCTTTTAAATTTAATGACAATAGTTTGCTGTTGCTACAAAACTACAAATCAAAAGATCTTCAATACATTTGTCAGGAATACAGACTGGGACTTGTACACAGGCCGCTGGCACAGAGACAAGGGCACTCCAGCAAGAGCACCATCTGTAATGAAGACTGCCATGGCTGAAGACCACAGCACTGCCTCACCTTGCTCAATGACAGCTGACGACTTGGAAAGAGCGGGCGACTTCGAGAGTACAGATGATTTCATCTTACGTTTAACTGGCTTTTCCTTTTCCATGTTTTCTTTTGTAGAATTATTCTTAGCGCCATGACTAAAAGTGGCTTGACCAGGACTTGAAAGAGTATTCAAGGTTTTGGAATGTTTCACGGAATTCTCTAGTACTAAAACACATACACAAAAAGTTAAAAGCTAAGACAATATTATTAATGATTTATTCATCTAAATGGAAATAAAACGTCTGAGATGGCTTCTAACTTAAATTGTTTGAGTTAGCCAAGACAACAAAATCCAAGGGATGCTTTATTAAAGCTTCCCCTAGAAAGGTCCTTTGTTTTCCTCAGTGCTAGCAAATGAACACATGCCCTCAAGGATACTGGGAAAACACTGTACAGTGAGCTGAACCTCTATTCTAGGACACATACTTTTAATAAGCAAATGGTACACCCAAGTAGAAACTGCAGCACTTTCAGAAGCTATGGAATCAGTTCAAAATTATGAAAGTATAGCAAAGTACTACAAGTTTAGATACTATGATAAATTCAGGCAGTTTGAATCAGCTTGGTATTTGTAAAGCACCATTCTATTCCTAAATCTGAATTTTTTTATCTAAACTACGTTAAAAAAAGAAAAGAAAAACTAATGCTGAAAATGACTAAAACTCATGGTAAAGTAAAAACCCAAAGGGGAAGGGGGGACGGACCAGGGAGGAGGAGGGGCAGTAGCCACCACCCACCCACCGTCAGCTGAGAAATGCAACTAAGCCTTACTTGTTTTCCCTGGCGCTGCAGACGTGTTAGCTTTTGAAATTAAAGTCTTCACTGCAGCTGACGAAGTGGATGGCTGCTCAGCAGTGATGGCTGCATCAACGGTCACGCGGCTGCTCCTGGTGCGCACCACGGAGCTGGCTTCTGCCCTGCCATTCACCTGCACAGCGCTATGTCTTGGGGGTGCTGATCGTGTGGGTGTGGATGGCAACGAGGTAGAAATTTCTGACATTAGCTGGGGTTTTAAGATTCTTTTTTTCCTTTCAGGGCTGTAAGTAAGATTATGTTTCAGTCATTCTTATAGGTCTAAATAATTAAACAATTTTATAATACTGCTGGATTCAACATTTTTATTATGAAATATGTTAAAATATGAGATTTGTAGTGGATTTCATATGGTTGTGAGCCTTTGAAAAGTGATTATTTAGTGAAGGATTGCCATAAATGCTACAGTTATATGACAGAAAGCATGATGCCATCACTACCCTAAAAATGCTGTTTTACTTTGTAGATTTAGCAGTTTGAATTTAAGCACTTACACTAGTAAAGCTTTAGTTTAAAAGAATAAAAATCCTCCACATCATAGGAACTTGCATGTCAAATATATCATTCTGTAATATAGGGAATAGTAAAGGAAGTATTAAAAAACACCAAATTCTATCATTAGATGACACAAGTTACACAGATCAGTTACATAAATAAAAAATACTACATACCTGGATGCAGTACTACTGGACAAAGAGCTGCTTCTGTTTCTTTTCTTCCTTCTTTTGTTTAAGGTATTTCTTTTATGGAAACGAAGAGCAGACTTATAATCTGATAAAACTGAGCTGATGTGTTCTTCAAAGAAAGCAGATAGGCGCAAACTCATGCTGTAAATCTACAGAAAGGAAAAAATACCACAGAACTGTGGTCAAATATTCTTAAAAAAAAAATGCCTGGTTAGTAAACAAGGAAATATAAGCATTTTTCTAACAGAATATTTTTAGAATTTAAACACTGCTTTTGATATTAGTTTTCCCCAATCATTTCTGGTGAGAATTAAACCAAAATATTTTTACAATTATTTTTGAGTTTAGATTAGGAACTTTTCAAGTTTTCAATGTCTTAATTATAAGTTTTACTCTAAACTGTGATACTCCATGCAGACCAAACTCCTCACTATGAACTGTTTTTATGGAAATTATCTCTGAAGGTTTGCTACCAAGGATTACTACCCTTCCTTTCAGTAGAGTACACCACCCCCTTGTAGTATCTTCTTTAACCCAAAAGAGTAGTTATTTTTTACTTATTTCCCCAAAATTCTCCCATACGTTAATGTATTAAATAGCTAGACCTTGAGCTCTCACTGAGTCTAGTACAAAGACAATCTGCACATAGTAGCTATTGAATTACTGGCCTGCAAGAAAAGTGAACCCCATTAAACATCAAAGAATGACAGCAGTAACAGTTCACAGAAGGAAATGAGAAAAAGGGTAGCAGGACATTGTTCACTAGAAACTTAACTTTAAATTTTAAATAAGTAACATGTAGCTATTTAGCACAAAAGAAAACTAGTTATGTACCCTTGATCTTTTGCTTGGTGTATATGCTTTGGAATTACTAAAAATAAGCCTGACATCTTTACATAACTCCATCGGTGACTCATAGTTTCCAGCCTCTAAAGTTTCTCTTACAGTAGCAAAATCCATTGGTGTATCGATAATGTCTCTGTAGTCCTGGGGGGAAGAGAATAAGTCCTATTATTATCACTACTACTCCTCAGCACAGGATTCGTGCAGGACAAGTTCTAGAACTATTAGTAAACACTTGTTAAAAAAAAACCCAACCCCCAACTTTATACTACCTGTAAACCCTAAATGCTAGACTCTCTGCAGTACAACTCTGTGATAGCAGAACACACAGAGTGAGCGAGAACAGGCCCACCCCACTGATGTGGAGGCCTGAGCTCAACTGGCTGCAGTCTGCAGTGATACAGGACCATGAGGTCACACGGTCTTTAAGCTTCACTTCAGAAGAAAAAGCCATGGCTCTGGGCTTCTCTTCCCCAGCTTGAAGGCAGGCAGGTTCTCATTATTGGCTAGTGTCTACTCATGGCCCTGAACACTGAAGAGGTGACTGCATTCTTAAATGTGCATTTGTAAGTTTAGAAATACAGGTATTTTCTTTATAGAAATTTACTTCTTATTCCGAGAACATTCCATGTAACTGTAGTGCTCTAGAAACAGAAACTTCTACAAAATGTAGAAGAAGTTTGTTCAGGAAACAGCTGTCCGTCTCAGAGAGCCACACTAGGTCAGTACTAGTAAAACAAGCAGGATGTACCACAGTTCTGTCTCTTCCATTTCTTTCTGTTTTAACATCTTTTTGTCTTTGAAGCTTTGATCTTCTATTATTCTAGGCAAAGATTTTTTCATATGGATTACACTCAGGAATCCTGCTTTGTCAACTATTTCTCAGCCAAGAAAACAGCTCGGAGCATCTCTCTCTGCTCTATGCATTTTTCACTGCACTACTTGGTATATTTTGGCTAGGCTCATTCAGCCCCCATAGTGCTTTCAGACTTTTCATATCCCTTCTCTGTGTACAGCATATCACATCTAGGTTATTATACTTTCTTTTTTTTATTACACTTTCAAACTTTCATTTGAAACCAAGAATGCTATTTGAACTATATAATCTTTAATAACTTAATAAAGAAATTTAGGGCTTAACTGATTGCTCTGATTACAAGCTAAGTTGAATCATGTTTATTCAACTTTTAACAATGCATTCCATAAATATAATATCTGAATATACACAATGCCACCTTATAATTGTATGCTGTATTCCACCATTTAAAACTATGACTTACATATGCTTATCTCCATAAATCTATAGAGAAATCAGTATTACCATTTTTTAGATAATGGTGCTCATGGGTGATAATTAGTAAAAATTATATTCAGGTGGGAAAACTAAATGACTAGTTCAAGATCAGAAAACTCGTTAAGAACAGAGCTGTAGTAATTAATTCTTCTGAAGAATTCAGGGCATTTTCCATTTTACTATTCAGCTGAACTATATAACTAAATGAATAGTGAGAACATATAGAAAACAATAAAAATAAAATATAGCAAAAAAAAAAAAAAAAAAAAAAAAAAAAAAAAAAAAAAAAAAAAAAAAAAAAAAAAAAAAAAAAAAAAAAAAAAAAAAAAAAAAAAAAAAAAAAAAAGAAGTGGGAAACTAACAGGCAAGCAAATTATTCTGAAAAACACTTACTGGATATTCCAGGAGATCGACAGGTTGGCGGAAGGGCTCCGAGTCTTCACACTGAAATATGAGGTTTAATAATTCTTGACATTGTTTCTTCCATGCTTGAATATCGTAAGAATGAGCTCTGTTACGTAGTCTCCTTCTAGGTTGATGATCCTGAAATAAAAATGTTTAATTGTATTAATAAAATAGCACATATATAACTTACCTAGAATACCAAGGTCCAAAAGTACTTTGGAATATTTCCTTATACTTTATTGGCAAAATATCCCTAACTCAAAAACCTGAAAACAAAGATATTCTAAAATCCAAAGGCTTTTGAAAGTTAGTGCTCAAAAAAATTTTTTAATTTTGGATTTTCAGATTAGGGATATTTAAGTGACATATAGTACTAGGAATCAAAATATTCACCTATTTCTGAAAAACATGCATTTTATGATTCAAACTGATTTGAAAGTAATACTTTATCTGCCTCTAAAACTTCTAAGAGCACAAATCGAGCTCTTCATACATTTCAATTCACACAAGAACTTGTACGGAAGCAACACCCCTCCTACCTTCCTTTTTCGGGTAGAAGTTCCTGGTGCATCCACATCTTTCTCTTCATCCTTTGAGGCAAGAAAGGATCAGACTTAGGACACACTCGAGTTTATTATACTCAACTATATGTAAATCCATAATACACACAATACATATACACACTGAAGTTCTTTACTGACTAAAGTCTCCCCTTGTTTGAAATATTATCTTTTGTAACTAGGAAAATTTTGAATGCTGTTTTATGAAAAAATAAACCATATCACTGGGCAAAAAATTATTCCCATAATAGCTTTTATCTAAAAACTGTTGCATGTAAATTTTATATACAATACAGTGTAAATATAGTAATCGTAATATTACTTACCTCAGAGTCAGACAATACTTTCTTCTTCATTGAATTGTAAAGTGGAATTATGTTATAACAAGTCTGATCTCTAAATAAAAATTAAATAGTAACAGATAAGATGAGAGCCATGAGATTTGTTATCTCTAAAACCTATTCCTAAAAACCAGACTTTAAGACCAAAGTGCACAGTCTCCATCTGCTGCCTGCTTCACCTCAGGCACACTGCAGGATGCTTGCCCTCCTGGGTGTGGCTCAGCCCTGCCACACCTGGGACACCTTATCCTACTCCTAGCCTTTAAGGTAAGGCTAATACACCACCCAAGTTTCACTCCTTCCTTCATCCTTAAATGTAATGTCGTAATATTTTGCCCAGTCATTTTCTCTGACACCATCACCTAAAATTGCAGCTCTAACTTGAAGTGCTTCTCCCTCTTTTCCCTTTTTATTTTTTCTTTAAATAGCATGTAATCGTTATAGTATTTGAATGGTGAATTTTCCTCATTTTATCCCTTGATTTCTTCAAATCCAATTAGTCATCACAGTGAAACTCCTGTGAGTTGTAGCCTCTAAAATCTCTTGACATCTATACTTTCCTCTTTTCCATAAATCATGCCCTATCACTGTTTTATCTGGTTACCTGTAAACAGCCAATCTGCCATTTTACGCCTTTTGTCTCTTTTCTGTATTCATATTAGATATTTAAGTCAAATTAATACTCTCACGGCATAGTATATATTAACATCCTCTTGTTCCTGGAGATTGTACTTGAGGGGTCCAGTTCCTTAGGCTGTTCCTGCTAACCCTCTATGACCAGCTTGCAACTTAAATCTACTGTATCCTATGATTTATACACACTCTCTACTTGACCGATGTCAATTACAATGTGCTAAATACCTATTTTCTATCTCATGTTGCTCCTTGCTCCTACTATGACTTTCTTCTGGCCCGACTTCTCCTCAACCCACCAGTGTCTCTCTTCTCCATCATCTTAGCACACTTCTCTCATGCGACCATTTCTCATCTAGACCTCTAATTCTCTCATTAGCATAGTTTTCCTTACGTCACAGTAGGTTTGTATTTATCTAGTCCATGAGACTGTATTAAGAGGGTAAAATTAGTCTCTTCTATATGAAAATATTCACTATATCACTTTGTATATACGTATTGCTGAAATTTCATTAAATAACTATAAATAGTACAATGATCAAAATTTCAAGCTATATACATCCCACCTTGAAAGTGACTCATAACATACATCCAAGAAATCCTGGAGGCTTATTTTTAGAAATATATAATATAAACTTCTTAGATATTGTTAATCTGAATTTCAATCTGAATTTCAAAAGTATTTCAAAGTAATTATTGAAAGAAACTTTTTACACTATCCCAAACGTAAAAAAATTTTCACATAAATTATTTTACTGAAACAAGTGCTTTTTACTGTGTGAATGTAGACTCTTCTGCAAAAGAGGTACACACATACCTTTGTCCCACTTTCAAAGTTACAGACAGGAAAGTTCTGAGTAGAGTTCACATTTAATTATTAACTTCCCTTAAGAAAGGCAAACCACAGTAGTAAAAGCCTCCAAAACTACTCAGAAATTAACAAGTTCTTTGAGCACTCAAAAGTTAAGTGGCTACTTTTTTGATTTCCTAAAAATGACATGGCTTATTTTGGGGAGGATGTAATTTAAATAAAAATAAGTGTATTTATGCCATATACGTAACGGTCACATTCATCACAGTGCACCTGCATGTACAGCAGCAGTCTGTAACATCCTGAATGTCCATCAACTGATGGATTCCATTTTAACACAATGGAATAGTATTCAGCCATAAAGAATGATAGAGTTGAGACTTTCTAGATAAATGGATGTACCTCGAGACCACACTCTAAGTGAAATAAATCAGACACACGTGTAAATGTTGTGCTGTATCGCTGATGTGAGAAACAAAAGGAACTGTTCAAAGAAAGGGAAACTAGGGCAGGGGATGGGTGAAGGAAAGAAACAGTAATGAGAAAAGAATGGCGAATTTTCCCTATTTTACCCTTGATTTCTTCTTCAAACCCAATTAGTCATCACAGTGAAACTCTTGTGAATTGTAGTCTCTAAAATCTGTTGACATCTACACTTGTCTCATTTCCTAAGTTATACCCTATCACTGTTTTATCTTAAAACTGTAAACAAAGATTTAAGCATTTTAAAATACACTGTTACTTGTAATGAGAAAAAATTAAATCAGAGCAATCTTCCCTACCAAAATACACATTTCTTGTTTCCATTCTCTAAATCTGAAGATTCAAACCACTCTGTGGCCACACAGAGCCCACAAGACAGAGGAAAGGGGCTCTGGCCTGGGCTGCAGGCGCCACTCTCAATCAGAGTCGGGCATGAGGAGTCCTGAAGGCTGAGGCCAGCACAGTGCTGACTGCAGAAGTGCGCCCAGAGGCAACACAACAGTGTCCTGCGCGCAAGCTGTCCCGCTGAACGGCAGCCAGCACACAGCCTCGGACACCTCCACGTACTGCCTCCAGTCTGCACACAAGGAGCTTTCTTACCTGGAAGATTATTATTTGGTCTCAAACTAATGTAGGCAAAATACATGTTCAATAAATCTCTAATTGGTTTAAATGTTTTTTTTTTCTTTAGACAAGGGCTATTTTGAGACGTTACCTGAAAGAACAAAGGCTCACAAATATAAATAATAACTGTCTTTACTATTTTAGCATTCTATATTACATTTAAAAAAGTGCCGATGATGTTATAGCTGTTGTAGGTAACTATAAGTAACTTACTTTATGAAGTATAGGAGAAGATCAGTCACAAATTTAGCAGACTTCACAATTGGGCTTCCCGGCTCATTAAATGTTCTTGTATTATGCTCTATATATCGAATTTCCCACATTAGGGAAGAAACCCGCCTTAAAAAACAAAAACAAAAACACACAGTTAAGTCTTAACTTCATCACATTTAGATATGTGTGTACCTAACAAATTAAAGACATTTTGACTTTTCAATTGCAGTTGTAAACTAATCAGATCACTTACATCTGAACAGTCTTCAAAACCAATTTTGCACTGGGGCAATGAAGAGTGACATGAGGACTTGCACACAGGGTGCTTGGGGTAAGGCAGGGCAAGGCACGCTGCCAACATTGCACTGCCAACATTGTCGCCCGCTCAGGAGGGGGAGGACCTTCAGTTTTGCTCTATATGTTTGTCATGGACAGTATCATTGTTTGATGACCACCTCTGACTTCTATACATAAAGCAATTTTGATCTAACTGCGATATTATTAATCAAATGACATACAAATGAAAAAGTAACTGATAGCCTACTGATGAGATAGAAAAATACCATGTGTATAAGGAAACTAAGCTGTTAATGCTAAATACTTTTGTTTCCTAATTCCTCAAAGAAAAATCACAATGTGACTAATAAGAATATCATCCAGTTGTAGCCAAATAATAAAGACAACACTTAGAAAATCTTACCATTTCTAGACAGAAAAATGATGTTATACAGACACGCAAGCATACAAAACAATTTCTGTGTATTTCAAACAGATTTGCAAGGCTTTATTTTACTGATGCTGGAAAGCATTTAAAAGAAGTGCGCTTGAGGTTGGACGGTCGGGAGAAACACACCCTGCGACACAGGGGTGGCGGGGAACCTACGGCACAAATACTGCAGCAGGCTGTGGGTGTCACCGAAAGCTGTAAGAGCGCTGCCACTGCTGATGGAAGGGACTAGCTCACCTCTATGTTTCGACCATCACAGACGCATCAGCAAATTTACCTGACAAGATCAGAAATTTTTAAAATCTGACATCTAACAACGTAGTTTTCTTCATTACAATGGTTCTCTATCTTCCAAAGCCTGCACTAATGTTTATGGAAATAGATTACTAGAAAATATAAATCAAATGAAATTATGCCAACTTTTAAGCTGCAGTTCTATTTTATGCTAGACTTCAATTATGAAAAACCGAATCTTTCCTAATTTAAGAATATATGCATTAAAATACTAAATTTATATTTTAAGAAAAAGCACTATGAACCTAGATGTTATCTAGGAGAAAATACTTGAGCCTTCTTTATAAAATATCATGTGAAGAAATGTGAGCATGTATTAATTATTGAAACTGTCCTACTAATTGGTTTTCAAACTGTCTCATTGCTATTTCTCAATTAAAAAAAAAAAGCAAAAAGCTGAGCATCAAACAGAAAAACCTAAACCCAGGTGATGCTCGCACTGGGCCCCACTGCAGGCCGCAGTCCTTCCCAGGAGCACCCCTAAGTGTAGGACACCAGATTATACACTAACATGACCCCCAAGTGATTGGTACGTATAGTATTTGTACACACACGAAGCTGAGAAACTTCACTACCAAGTTCAATGAATAAGTGAAAGAACCTTTTAATGTATTCACTTTAATAGTAACAAAATCAAATTATTCTAACCTGTAAAATCGGTTTTCCAGCCTTTGTTTAATTGTACTGAGATCTGTTGGATACGCCACTACAGTGCAGTACATGGGATAAGCCTGCAGATCCACAGGGGCTACAAATGCTGAAGCAATATCTACAATAAGCAAACAAATAAATAGTAACTTTTCAGCTTAAAGTAATTAAGAACTATTTGAAATAAGATTTCATAAATCCTAATTTATAAACATTAGTCTGCTACTATCTTCCATAAAAAAATATTTAGAACTATTTAATAAAGGGCAATCCCACTTTTTATGCATGTATTTGCAATGAGAATTCTATGATTTATTTTTAAACTCAAGATTCATTGGGGTGAAGAAACGACTTCTGAACATACACATAGATTTCTGTAATTACCTGGTCAAACCGGAATGCAATTTTTTTAAAGAGCTGTTTATCATTAACACTGTAACATAATTCATTCTAACATAACCCGACCTTCAGCAAAACTAACCACACCCTCTCATTATTACAGCATCGTTCTGTGAAGTATCTAACAAGCTACAAGCTTTTGACTCAAGCACCAATAAATGGTATGACAGACTGACAATAAAAATAAGAACACAAAATCACATCCTATTTTTTTACTCATTCACATGTGAAAACTACTTTGTATTTATACTACTGATGAAATCACTGATGATTTTATTCATGGAACTTTTTTTTTTTTTTTTGTCTTTTTGAGACAGGGTCTCACTACGCAGTTCAGGCTAGCCTTAAGCTCACTTTGTAGCTCAGGCTGGTCTCGAACTCACAACAATCCTCCTGCCTCAGCCTCCCGAGTGCTGGGATTACAGGTGTGCACCACCACGCCCAGCTTGTCATGGAACGTTTTATAAAATAGTGCCATTTCACAACACATCAAGGGCTCAGGGAGGTAATGCTTGCCTGACCTGAACAAAGATCTGACTTCAACCCCTACGTGGCAAGCTGTGGGAGGGTGGTGGTGTTTTATCTTTTATGTTTGAATATGCTAACATCTTCTGACTTCACCATTCATATTAATTTTAACTTTTCCTGGGTTCTTTGATGCAGATTTCCTACTGCCAAAGCAGGTTGCCATAAGCCACACTAAGCCTGCAGTTACTCTGGAAGTCCAGAGCTCAGAAAAATCAATGCTCGTGGTTGCTGCTCTTTTTCTTTCCTTTTATTGAGGCAAATCCATTAATATTTTCTCTTTTCCACCCTTCACTGGTTCAGCTATCCAAGTAATTAAAATTTAGTCTATAACACTCCAACTCACATCATGTCACCTTGAGCATGTCAAAGCGTTTCAAATTGAGATGTGAAGAGTCCACATTTTTCATGTATTTCTGGCATTTATGGGAGGCACTCTCATACTTGACTAGAACACAATTTTAACCATTTCAGATATTTAAATCCTATTTTAAGACTATTGAAAAGGTACTAGTTAAAAATGTTTCAAGTTAACGTATGGAGGTGCATGTCTATAATTCTGGGAGGCTGTGGCAGAAGGAGCACTTAGCAAAATACTGAAATAAAATAAGGTAGGGGCACAGTCTGGCTCGAAGACCAAGGTTCAATGCTCATTACTAGGGCAAAAACAAAGTTGGAAGACCACGGACGTGGTATTAGAGGAAGAGTGGTTCAAACAGTACTTTTCCTGCACTATCGTTTTTTGACCCCCAGCCCCCTTCTGCCTGTGCTGTTCTTGTTTACCTAGTGTCATCAACTGATTTATTCCAGCAACAATTCTTTCACACTCTTCGTCTCTGGGATTGGTTCCCCATTCTCCATCAAGTGGCTTATAAATCAATGATCTGCATTCCACATCAGTTAAAGGAACACTGGTGCCTAGCTCTTCAGGAAATACAGCTGAAATGTAGAAAGGAAAGCACACCAGTGAAAACATCTGGTGATTGGTGTTTAGGTAATATATAAAAAGCAAATCTGATTAAGTAAGATTCCTGGATGTGTTCAGGGTGATACTACAGACTGAAGTACAACCAATGTCACAAAATTATAAAGTGCAATTTTTAAAAAGATTTATAAAGTATTGTTTTCACAAAGGAAAAGAATTTCTATGGTAAAAATATTTAAACATCTTAAAGACATTTAATATTATAAATTATTTTCTACATAAACACAGCAAAAAATAACACCCATACTGCCTTATAATCCAATTACAAGTAAAGGAGAAAGCAGTTCTATAAAAAAGCTTTTGCTCTGCATGCACGAGCATGACCTATATTTGACCTCTAGTACCAATTTTTTTTTTAAAGACAAAACATAGTTTTCTAAATCACCTTATAAATACTATATTTACTTTGACAAGCACACAAGGTCAGTGTAAACTTAAAAAAAAAAACAAAAAAACACCTTGTTTCAAGAATCAAAGTCTCAAAGGACAGAGAATCATGACAAGTAACTTTTATGCTTTTTGCTCTGAAGTGAAGGGGTATGTCTTACACATGTCTAAGTTTTAACACTACAGTTAAGAGAAACAGAGGAGAATGACAGCACAAAACCCACAAAGGTACTACACAGTATCTTCTTTGGGCGAGAGTTCATCAGGTATGCCAGCATTTGTGTACAACCAAAATCATTCTTCCTCATACTGTAATCAAGCTGTGTGTGCGCATGGATATATATCCAGACAGAAAAAAATACTTCTCCCATCATATGTGCAGAGGTGAAGGGCAATCATTGAACTCACAAACTCAGAATTGAATTACTTTAATTCCAATTTTCACAAAGAGACAAAATCAAGATTAGCAACATAATACGGTTACAAGTTGATTTAAGAAATTTTACAGTTTTCAGCTGCTCTAATTTAGCTATGAGATGAAAAATATAGTGATAATTTGTCAGTGACAATTTTTGCATACAACTTATCTTATACACAGAATATCAACATGATCAGTCTAAGGCTTCCCAGGCTGGACTTACTTGCTCCAATCATTTTCTCTTGGCTGAATTTTTACGGACCATTAACTTTTTGGCAATTTCATTTTTAAATGATAATCTCTATATCACAAATCAGAACTTCACTTTTTAAAAACATCTTATTTTTACCTGACAGTATAAGTAATATGCTTAGAGTCTATAGTACAGTCTGTGAAACATGATGTATGATGCCCTCATCACATTCTATATAAATTAGCAATTATTTGTAACTTTTTTATGTTTACATACACACAAAAGCATTTTTTGAGCACTGAAACAAATTACTACACCAAGCTAAAAAAAACAAGCCCTTCCTATTTAGCCACACCCACCTTTTCTCAGAATAAGGATGCCATACTCATTATGCCTAGGGCTATTTCGCAAATCCTGAGTGTGTCTGGCCTTGCGCAAGGTGTTACCGTTATTAATTACACCTACCTTCTCACTGAGTTCTAATGTGTCAGGCTCTCACATTAATTCTCAAAGAAGCCCTGTAAGAAAGCTATCTGTGTAGCTCATCAAAGGTTGAGGACTAAGAAGCTCACACCCTAAGACTGCACAGACCCTGCCAAGATTGCACAGACAGTGGCAGGGCAGGAATACCAATCTACATTTGATTCCAAGATCAATCCCTAGTGAACTGTGATGTCACACTCATATGTACTCTGCTGTAGTCACAAAAATCATCAACCCTCTAAATGCCTACTTTTTAAATGAGTGCATAATAAAACATTTTTAATAATTAACTTCATTCCTACCTATGAAGACTACAGATTCCAAAGGGGCAAAATTACGTCCATCTTGTTCACTGTTGCACCACCCCTACCTGAGTGTTAGTAAGAGCTGTTCACTAATTTAGCTTAATAAAAATTTTCTGTTTCTATGTGGTCTCCACAATAACCTTGGTACTATAACAAATTAGAAAGTTTTCTTATTTAAAAAAATTAACTCCACAAGATGCACATACTTACCATTATTAGGTATAAGCTCCATATCCCAAGGGCTCATCTTTTCTGTATCTCCATTGTCCCAGCTTTAGGAAAGAAAAAATATTATATTAAAAAATCTGAAGACTGCATTACAATTCATATAAAATCACTTTATAAACATAACTGCCTCAGTGTTTTAAAAGGAAGCAATCTTCATCCTGTTAATACCAGGTAGAGAATAAATGGCAAGCAAACCTGGCCTAACTAAAAATATGGCAGTCATCTCCTTACCAGACATTATAGCACTGAAACAAACTATCAGGGTATTCGGGCTGAAGAGGCTCCTGACTTTCGATAGTTCCAAACCACCAGGCATCGTCTATGACTGACCTGAACCGGTCACCTAGACAAAAGCAAAAGTCATCTCATTACTCTAAAGTTTGGTTGTACTATTAATTCTTTCTAAAGTACAACTCTAAGGTACTTAAACTGCTTGTATGAGTTCACAAAACATAAAATGACTAACATATTCCAAAGGTAGTACACAAAATCACATGTGGGGAAATGGTACTATCAAGCCACAAGAAGTCAAAGTGGTGTGACTCACCTATTTCAAATCCCTTTTCATTGATTTCATGAGATAGGGAGAAATTCAGATTTGTTTTATATATTTTTATCAATCTAACATTTTAAGTTCATGATGACTATGTCCAAAATTTTGTTTAAAAAATAAAGCTAAGGTAACCTCTGTTCAACAAATATTTACAATTAATCTTTAATTCCTTCCTTTCGGTATACAGGTTTCCCCAGCCAACATCAAAAACCCAGCCGACATCGAAAACCCAGCCCCAAAACAAGATGCAAAAAACCCAATCTGCCATCCTTCAAATCAACCACTTGTAAATAATAATACAAATACACTTTCTCCCTCTCATATTAAATCTAAGAAACAAAAAAGCCCACTAACCCTTGTAAAACAAAATATACCCTTGATTTTCTTCTCCCACTGCACATTGGTACGGTTGTGTTACACTGCTTCTCACAAGGCCTAGCAGGCTGCCAGCCCTGTAGCCTGCTCTGATATCCTCTCAGCCTCCCTCTAGGCCCTCACACCACATCGCACTCTTCCTCTGTGTAAGACTTTGACTTTTATAGCACAACTTAATAACCTGAGTTTTCTTTGGCTAGCACACGTGAGAGTATGGAATACTTGGATTCAAATAAAGAGGGTCTGTGTGACTTTAAACACATTAGTTACTTTCAAGCTTTATTTTACTCATCTATAAAATATAACCAGTGATGTGATGTCTAGCACATGGAAGGTTTTCAGTAATGTCTTCTAGTGTAAATTTTTTTTACATTTATAATACATAGTTAAGGAAAAGTAATCTGAAACTGCTATTCTTTTTAGGGGGTGGAGGGGCTGTGTTTCTGAGCTACATGCTGGGCCCAACATTTGGCTTTTTAAACCCATAACAACAATTTAATGCTTCCTTTTTTAAAAAACAAAACAAAACATTTAAAAACATAACTACTAATTTGATTTCAAACTGTCTCATTGCTATTTGTTCTTCAATAAAATTATGGAAAATAAACATACAACAGCATAAATTACAAAATTTAAAACACAGCAAAAGAAATACACTGATTAAAAAGAAAAAATGGACCCAGAAATAAAGTCAACAGGAAATATTTACACATTCTCAATGGATACACACTTGGATCCAAGGTTATACAGTCTCATAGGCATGTCAGGAGAAAAGCACAATCAATTACTAAAGTCTCAAATTGTTCCTTAACTATAGGTGACACTGAACTTAAGACAACATTATTTAATAAACACATTTTCTTAAGGACATTGATGTCTGAATCCATCTTAAGGACATTGACTTCTGAATCTGTATGCTGCAGAAGCGTGTCACTTCTGAGGTACGTTCCCAACCCCCCCTTTTTAAATTTTATATTTATTTTATTAATGTATTTAGTACAGGGTCTCACTACACATATCAGATTGTAGTGATCCTCCTGTTTTCAGCCTTCTAAGCACTGAGATTACAGGTATGCGTCACCATGCCATCTCAGTGCAGCCCAGGGGGGCTGAGCCAGCACACCACATCAGGGATTGAACCTCGGGCCTCTGCCTGCTTCCACTAAACTGTCTAGCCAGCCCAAAACCCTTGATTCTCACTAAGTAGGTTAGGTTGGCCTTGGTTTTGCAATTTTCCTGCCTCAACTTCCATACTAGCTGAGATTACAAGCATGCCAGAAGAGCATGCATTTTTAAAACTCATTCATTCATTCATTCATTCATTCATTCATTCATTCATTCATTTAAAACAGGGTGTTGCTACACAGCTTGGATGCATAGTGATCCTCCTGTCTCAACCTCCCCAAATGCTGGGATTACAGGCATACACCACCACACTCAGTCTTGGTGGCTGGCATGGCACGTGTTATCGGGATCAAAACTCAGGACCTCATGCTTGCCAGGAAGGCACTTAGATTGCCTAGCTATTGCCCCAGTCCCTGAAGAACATTCCTAACATTACCAAGTTTACTGTAAGTTTCACAGATATATTTATGATCCTTCACAGACAGCATTCTGCTAGAGTATGAACTTGACAATGAATGCTTAGCCATGACCAACAGTATCTGCACACTAACAATTAAAAAGCAAGCTCTACAAGACTACCAGTGTAATTTTAAAAGGCAATTCGCAGGTGGATGCATCTCTCTTCAGACATAAAAGATCCATCAGACAGTAACTTCAGAACACCCATCTGTATAAGATCTAAATTAAAAAACTGGTACTTTTTCATTTGAAATGCCTTGATTTAATTTGTCACTAAATATTTATATCTCTTAATTAACTGTATTAAAAGGAATGTATGCTAAATATGTATCTTTTATTATGACAATGAAAACACCGTTACCAAGTAAAACAGCATACAATTCTTCTCTTGCACCTCTGCACTCTTCATGTCCTAGACCTGGCAGACAGCTGCTACCCTGAGACTTCTCTTGTGACTGTCACCTTCAAATTCCTTTTGGTTTTTCCTGCTTCATACAATTTCCTAAGTCAAAGTTTTTTCCTTCTTGGTTTACTCTCTGCCCTTCCTTAACCAACCAAGCTAGCATCCTCCAAGGGCACTGAAGAGACAGGAACAATAGATAACTTGCTGTATTTGGCCCAACTATGTGCTAAATATATACAACACTTTACTCGATATAAACAAACAGTGGCTTTGCTTGAAAATAAACAGAACTACTTAACAAATAGCAAATCCATTTGTATCTAAGTTAGTGCATTCCTTAAATGCCTGGAAAATTGTTTTAATTTTTAAAATGCTAATTTTAAACATTGTAAGCATTGAACACCAACAACAACAGTTTAGCTTTGGTCCTAGTTCAAATTAGCGCACTTTTTGTTAAGTGCTCTTCAGGCTTTGAATATAAATTGTTACTAATATTGTTAAATTAATCCAGCATGTAAAAACATTTAAAAGAAAATACTCTTATAACTGTGTACTCTTATAACAGGTACCAATTATGAGAAAAAAAGTGCTTTAAACTGAAGTATTTTCAATCCCAAGTCACCCACCTATATTCCACCGCCTGTACTTTGCATCATCAAACTGTTGTCTCAGGACCAGGAAATCTATGACATCAGGCATATCATGGTACCTAGTTACAAACAGAAACAAATTAATTAGAGTACAAACTTAAAATTAGCTAAAATGTATATGAATTTCTCTCAATCTTTAAAGATCAAATCTCCAATACTATGAAACATGTCTCTTTGAACAGTTCTTACTTCATAGTAAATGATCCACCAGTCAGTTTACCAGTATCCGGATCTAAAAAAGCAAGTTTAAGGCAGCAAAGGGTAGGTAATCCCACTTCATATTTTATGCCAACTATTTTCATCAGTTCTTGTTCCTAAAATAGAGAAATTAAGAAATCATCTTTAGAGCAACAGATAAGTCTGAACTAGTAAATATAAAGACAATAAACTTTATACCTACACTTTAGGATTTAAGTATTGTCTAATTTTCACTGTAACCAACTTTTGTACCCAAATCATAAACTGTATTGGGAAACATCAAGTTGTCACTTCTGTGTTTCTTTGGTTGAGAATTAAACACCTATGCCACAGGACTACTTCCAATAAAACTGCTTTCATGAAGAGTTTCTTATGGTGAAAACAGTAACACTTGACAGAATTTTCTACACAATCTGCAAATGCATCTTTTGCTTTAATAATAAATCAATACCATACCCGTAATTCCATTTTATGCCATGGTTGTTTTTTAGGGTTAATACTATAAATTTTATTTTTCCGGGCCATTTCAACATATGCTTCATGTCCTTGTCGGAAATAATAGACCTAAAAAATAAAGGCACAATTTTAAAATCTGAATGTGTTTCTAAGACACAGGCTCTGAGCTAACCACTCTTTCATATATCCAATGATCTTTAAGCTACAGAAATTCTAACTTCTGTTCCTACTCTATTTAAGCAAGCAGTTTATACACATGTGTACAACTTCTTAAAAATCAAACACTGTAAGTGTCAGGGCATAGGGCCTGCCTAGCAGACACAAAGCCCTGTGTGCCTTTCCTTGCTTCTTGCACCATCCCCATCCAATGTTCCTATTATAACACAGATCTTGAGGGGAAAGTAACTGTAAATATGTAAACAAATTAACATTGTTCAAAATAAAGTTAAATGAAAATATTCATTCTCTCATCCACCATATTTTTAACTCTTAAATGAAAAAAAAAATTTTTATGTCAGAAAAAAAGCAGTAAAATCTTAACTTAAATATCAGGGTTTCTTTCTTTTCTAAAAATCTTTTCTTTCTTTGGTACAGGGAGGGTCTCGCTACACAGCTTGGACATGTAGTGATCCTCCTGTCTCAGCCTCCCCAGCATGTGGATTATAGACATACACTACCACACCCAGGGTTCCGGGCCAGCACAGCACACTGATTGGAGATTGAGCCTGGGTCCTTGTGCTTGCCAGGCACACAAATGTCAGTTTTTAAAAACACCAACAAAATTTCCTTTCTTACAATATTTAAATTATCACAGTTATTTATAATAATTACATTTTTCCTAATTGTCTTAACTATTCCCTTAGGAATAAACTGAGAAAGAGGTAATTTTGTGAACTTGCTATAGTCATCAGGAGTTCAGTTTTAACAGCTATAAAAAAAAAAAGTTCAAGGTTATTAGCTGAAAAATAACAGGATGAACAGTGTCAGCACCTCGTCACCCATCTGGGGCACAAAGGGGCACCTCCGGGGCAGGGTGTCTGTGATCCACGTAGACGGCAGCCACTCCTCCAGGGTCAGCCCGTTCCCGGTGAGCTCTCCCACGGCCAATCTCTGAGAAAGTTTGGAACATGAGACAGGAAAGTTACCATAAAAACACAAAATACACATGGGGCTTTGCAAAGGATCTTTGCGAAAATTTTATTCTCTAGCATTAAAAAAAAAAAAAAAAAAAAAAGTCAGCAGCAGGGACTTTCAACCACTCCGTATCAGTGACAAAAGAAGAGCTGCAAAACCCAAGTCCACAAACACTCGCGCTGTCACAACACCCAAAGTGCAAGCACCAGGGAACTACCTCTTTTTGAAAATACTGATTTAAGAAACCTTACACACAACAAATCAAGATGCACCTCAGCACAGAGCCACACGAGATGGCAGCAGAAGCAAGAGCCAAGTGTCAAATGTATTTAAAATATGGAGCTACAATAATTTGACAGGTTTTTGTGGACTATGACAAAAAGCACAGCATGATAATTTTGGGTGGCTTGGAATACCAAAAGATGGAGTTACCAGGCGTTGACACTGGAGAGGGTGCCACATGATCGTGAGGCACCCTCTCCACTTTCATCTCAGGGCACTGAAGCACCTTGCCACATACACTTGACAAATAAATACCGCATCTTACATTGCTTTTACTGTGTAACCCACAAAACTATAAACACTTGATAAATACCGACATCACTTCCGGAGTTGTGCATGTAAGAGATCACCTGAGTTCACTAAATTTCTCAACAACCTATTTTTAATTACCATTTTCTACATCAGCCTTTAGGAAAAAGTCATATAGAAAAGATACTCATTTTTTTTCACACATGCATTATTAATCAATGAAGCTGGCAGTTACTATCTACCCTTACGTTGTTTGATGAAGCCTGAAGAAGAATAATTCTACCTGTCAGATCCCTACAAAGATGTGCAATCATAATTTTAATTAAAAGGTAGAGTTGATAGTATCCTTGCAGAGTAAAATAGAGAAATGTAAACTGGTAATAGCACTCTAAGATGTACCACTGCACAAAGGAATCCATGGTCTCCAAACGAGAGGGACAGGATGTAGTGTTTGGGGCCCAAACTCTACACTCTCCAAGTACCTTAGGACGGACATCAGAACTCTGAGATGTAAAGCTCACTTACTTTATTAGCCACACACATGGCTAATCTGTTCACCACATAAAAATAGCTCAGGTTACCTTTACCAGCACTAACAAAATAGGAGAGAAAAAAAACTTGTGGGCAACTCTGGCATTCTAAACATTTTTTTAAAAAGCCTCCTGGGGCTGGGGAGATGGCTCAGTAGAGTAAGAGCTTGCCTGTCAAGCACAAGGGCCAATTTTATGTTTTAAAACAAAACAGTATTTCAGACAGCAGAAAACACGTCACTCATCTTGCATGTACTTCACAGTAAAACTTGTATTTTAAGCCCTAGTTAAAGATTTCAACTCTAAAAGAGCCGCTTAATCTTGGTGTAATTTTTAATTCTTAACTAATATGTCTTTACTCCAAATTATCCAGAGGTTTAACATGACATAATCAAAAAATAATATTTCAGACTTAACTAAAAAATTATGGTTCACATGCTATGTAAATTTATGAAGACAACTTATTATTACAAGGCTAATGTAACCCAATTTAGACTCATTTTCTCTGTCATTAAATATGATCAGTTTTGTACTTCTATCTTTCTGATGGCCTCCTTAAGGTTTTCTGGTTATTTTTAGCAAAAGCAACTAGGACAGTTAAATATACAATTGGCAGATAAACTAAATCTACAAAAAGAAATGTCATCAAGAAAAATCTGATCACGTTTTAAGATGAAGTGCTCACTATTTACATTGGTCATTTTGTAAGAAAATACTCATATACATTAATATCTACAACTCTGCATAAACTGAGTATAATTACCACTATGTATTCTGAGTTTTTTTTTACCACTTAACACAACTCAGCAATGTCTAACTATAGTTACAAAATGTATGTTTTAAACATTTTCATAAAATAAAACAATTTATGTAAATTAAAAAACCCAACCTTCTGCTTTCGTTCTTTGGGCTTCTTTTTCTTTGGTGATGGTGGTCCATCTTTTTCTTCGTTAACTTTTTTCCTTTCCTTTTTAATATGTTTTTGTTTCTGTTTTTCAGATTCTTCTTCTTCATCTGAACTGCTTTCTGCCTTCTTGGTTTTATGTTTAGGAATTTTCTTTGGTGGCTGCAAATTGATTCCCGCATCTGCTGTCCAATCAGAGTAATCACTGGAATAGTCACTAGAAAGAGAAGGGATTGCAGAATGTACACGTGGGATATATATTTTAAGACTTAGTTTTACAAAAAGGGAAAAATTTTAAGGGACAAAGGGAAATAATAGAATATGTACTTAAATAAAAAAAAATTTATACTCATTTTCAGAAGTTTCTTAAAACTGTATAGATTTTAAGATCTATCTCAAAAAACTGAAGATATATAAGGTTACAGCTTTGAGTGATTTGTACAAGAAAAATACTGACTTTTGTGTTCATCAGAAGTATTTTGGAGCACATAAACAAACATAAGGAACAGGGGGTCATTTCCTTAGTAGCTGAATAGAAAAATACCCTGAACAACATGGCAGATGAGACAAAGGGATTTCTTACAGAATTGGTAGCCTATGACACACTCTTACAAGTCACATACTGAACAGGTAAGGTCAGAAATGTACCTCCTTAGTGGAAAGGTAGTGCTTATAAATTTCACTTAGCGTGTAAAGAAATTTTAGGTAACATTATCTACCTACCCACCTCTTAGACACATGATTCAAAACATGCCATGATCCAGAAAGTCTTTATTTTATGTGCCTACCAGTGGTGCTTGCCACTTTTCAGTTCACCCACGTAGATACATGTCTCATTTAACTGATGTGCTAAATTTAAAGAATTCACTTGTGTTACTTTGCATTGTTTGATAAATATAAATGCCTTAAAGGGATATCAGTTACACTGTTATCAATAATTACTTCTTCTAGAAATAGTTATGTATAACTTCTAAATATAGCACTAACAAACACTGGAGAAACAGACTTTTTCTGGACTCTTACCAGTCCAAATGTTCTGTACAGGAATTTGTCTAACTCTTTGCAAGAATAATCACTATAGGTAAGAACCACCAAATAAGTGAAATAGTTTCTAGGATGATGATGTCATAAAATTTTACATGATCTTTTAAAAACTTGAAAAATCTTTCTAGGTATTCTGTTCCAGAATAGTGCTCTTCAACTTGTGAGCATTTTGTTTACAGAAATCCCAGCCCAAACCATTGTAAATTTCACCTGCCAAACCATAGCTGCTGGTTCTTAATAGGTGTTGCCAGTTGAACAATAAACTGCAGGGCACAATTTCCTTACAACAAACGTCCTGTATCACTCAGGTCAATATAGATCTCTCAATTTAGGAACTGCTGCATAGGATTATGGTTCCAGATATTCAATTTCCACTACTGAGCCAGAAATAGTGGTCCCCCCCACCCCTTTTCATTGTCTTGCCTGTTAAAAAACCACAGAAAACACTACCAGGTCCCAGCACAGCACTTGCACACAACGAATGCGGAGCACTACTACAAGAGCAGAAGCTGGACTCCAGAACACAAGCAATGGCCAACAGCCCTCACACTTAGTCCTTTCTTTGGTGCCTGCACCACAACAGCCCATGAAGTGCTGAATTTTACTATCACTCCAGGCGCTGCACTCCTTCTGACTACTGAGACCAGAGAAGATCAGCTACAGCAACTACTTAGCCCTGTTAATCACCATTACAAGGAGTTAAGAAATCTTCATTTGCATTGGTCAAATGAATGGGAAAATCTTGAAAAAGAATAAAGCTTAATCCCACTGCTGGAAAAGAATATTTTTAATAATACACCAGAAACTCCACTTATGAGTTTCCACTATAAGATCTCACTACCTTCACTATTTGATATTTAAACAGTGATGAAATTGGTTTATAGTTGAGAATTAAGTAACAGCATTCAGAAGATGTAATTCCAAGTAGGCAAATGAAACCAAAATTATTTTCTACAGAGATGGCAGGACAAAAGTAAAATGTCCTAAGTTATGGACAACTGTATCTTTGAAGCAGTTTAAAAGCGAAATGTGCTGCTAGTAAAAAAACAAAACAAAACAAACAACAAAAAGTACAATGTTCACTTCCCTGAAGATTTTATATGGCACTCAGAAATGCTCACCCACATACCTGGAGCTGCCATCGCTGTGCCAGGCTCGCTCCTCTTCCTCAGAAGTCCCGCCGCTGATGGCAACCGCCTCACCCTCCTACATGACAGGATGTACTTTGTGTGATTTTAATGCGTGCAGAACATATTAATGAGCATCAACCATGTAGAAATATTTAAAATAGCATGATTATAAAATATGGATTTAGGCTTTTATTCAAAAAAGGAAAAAGGTTATGTCTATAAAGGCACACCTTTTATTAATTACTGCAACCAGAGATTCTCTCAGGTGATTAATTCCCTCGTTCACTAGGGACTGAACCCAAGGCCTGCAGACTTCCTTACAACCCCAGCCTCTTTCAGAGTCAGGTTCTTCTTAGCCAGGAAGTTGCCTGGCCTGGGCGTAAACCTGAGCGTCTCATGACACAGCCTCCCAGAGTGCAGTGACTACAGATAAGGACTACTATGCCCACTGTGTTCTCTTTTAACACAAAATCTTACACAACTTCTTGTCTAATAATTATAGTCTTTCCTGTATATTATGTTTTTAAAAAGCCAGAAACTTTCTAAGTAGTTTGTGTTTATACTATGGAATTGGAATATGACTACATATATGGAATTGTATACATGTACTATCCCATTTGGTGTTTATAAAGCACAGTGACAAAGAAAAGTTATAATATTGCAAAACAAAAAAGCTAGAGCTTAAAAGGATGAGATCTATCTGAGACAGCACAATCAGCAACAGGGTAAAACAAGAATCCAGGTCATTTTGGCACAAAGCCTTGATGACTTTCCCTGTGGTTCAAGTAGATGATTCTTAGAGAAATAATAAAATACACTGCTTTGCAATTTAAATAGAATAATAGTTTGGGAGAAAAGTCTTTTCATTTTGATCTTACAAAGACTATTGTAAAGAATTTTGAAAATTAAGCAAAATGAAAAGATAAAAATCCAATAGAGAATATTTAATGTAACAAATTTAATCTTTACTCAAAACTGAAACCATACCAATTATTGCTTTCAAATTTTACTGCTTTTTTAAAGAGAAAGCAAATAGAAACAGAATTACTTCCATATTCTAAATACAAAATACTAAATTAGAAATATTTGAATCAAGAGCCAGGGATATAGTTCAGCAGCATAAGCACCTGCCTTGCAAGCACAAGATCCTCAATTCGATCCCCAGTTCTGCCAAAAAACAAAACAAAACAAAAAAACCAAAAGAATCAAAGCCAACATTTTTTCCCATTAGTTTGTTATGCCTAACAAACATATTATAACTCTACTCTCAATGTACTCCTACAGAAATGTATTCCACTACTAAAAAAGAACAATAAAGCATGAGCTAAAATGTGAAGACAAAGAATTCAGTGAACTTCCCTTCACTTAAGCAATGTCGTCTTGGAAACACACGTAAGTTCCTAATAAACTCAACTTATTTAAATATTATTATTATTATTATTATTATTATTATTATTATTATTATTATTATTATTATTTTTGGCAGAACTGGGGATTGAACTCAGGCCCTTGCACTTGCCAGGCAAGGGCTTATTCTACTGAGCCATCTCCCCGGTCCCTAAATATTAAGTTTTTAATAAGTACCATATTCTAAACTTTTCAAAGAGTTTATAAAGCAAAGTTTCAGTTCTACACATTGGTTCTGTGTGCCTATCCAAGCCACTACTGGCCAAGCATGGTGACACAGACCATGAAGTCCTAGTTATACAGGAGGCTGAAGCAGGAGAATTAATTGAGCCTGGGACTTTGAAACAATCTCAAAAACCCACAAAAAAGAAAACACCAAACTCTCACCTATGAGATTTATTATAATTAGTGTATTTGATCTTTGTTCCTCCCAAGTACTAGAGGTTAAACTCTGGGCCTTTGTGCTAAGTCATATCACAAGTCTATTTCTTTTTTTAAATATTCTGAGACACAATTTCACTAAGTTGACTACATAGCCTCAAAATTTATAATGCTCCTGTTTCAGCTTCCTAGAGCACTAGGTATTTGCCACTATCATAGCTTTAGTTTTTGTTTCTTTTTTTCCCCACCAAAATGAACATATCCTTCTGGGAAAGAATTTTTCCAGTTAAGGAAAAAAAAAAAAAAAAGGGCTGAGAAGAGAGCTCGGTGAAATGCCTGACTGGAAAGAGCAAGGTCCAGGCTTTAATCCCTGGTACCGCATGCCACACTGCTGAGCCAGCCACTCAAACTAGGTATGTTGGCGCAAGACCACAATCCCAGTGCTGGGGAAGCTGAGACAGGAGGATTACTATGAATCTGAGCTGCATAGTGAGACTCTGTACTGAAATAAGGTCTTGTTTTTCCCAGGCTGGTCTTGAATTCCTAGGTACAAATGATCTTTACATCTTAGCATGTGACCATGGGACTACAAAGAAGTGATGGGAAAGGAAAAGAAAAAATTTTATTTGCTGAATAGGAGTGATCTGTGATTTTAAACTGATCACTTTCACCAAAAGGGTCTCTTACTTGAGAAATGTAGAAATAATTATGCATGAAGAATATTAAAACATTACAGTGAAAAAGCTACAAATCAGTAAAATAAAAAATCTAAAGTTGTCAAATGTATAGAACTAGATTCTTAGTAAATGGAAACTAGCAATGTCCTTCTAAGATGAAAAAATAGGATCTTTGAGTTATTTTTATCAATGAATACAAGATTGGATGTTATCTTGTAATGTGCTGAAATCTTACATCTGAAGAACTTGTGCCATTTTCTATCTCCTCCAAGGGTCTCGGAGTCTCCTCCAGGGCAGACCTTGTACGATAGCTATGTTGGTTTGCTTGTTGCTTTTTGGATTCTCCAAGATCCAGTAAATGCTCATGAGCATGATTCTGGAAAAAATTAAATTTACGCATAGCTTTTACCAACATGAAATTTATAGATACAAGAGCAAGCAAACTGGGGCAAAGTGGCAGCTATTCTGCCACTTCATGGTTGAGATACCTGCTGTCTTTCTTCTACAGCAGGTAAGAACATGACCAAGAATTATAGAACAAAAGTCCAATAAGATAGAGGTAAATTTACAACACAAGAATATATATCTGAAAAATTAAAGCAACCATAAGAGTTGTTATTTGTGAAGTCTGGCATCCTATCATAGAAAAAAAACATATAATCTTAACGAAGAATCAATTCAAGATTCTTAAGATAAAAAAAAAAAAAAAAACTATTATATCTGGAGAAAAAAGACAGCAGGTTGACCAAATGCAGTGAAATGTGTACTACTGAGATGAAGGATGAAAACAAAATGTAAACAAGAAATTTCCAGAGACTAAAAAGAAACCTACACTTAACACAAATCAAGGTGACCTTTAAGAATAAAAATAAAAAAGGGCTAATGATTAACATCAAAGAAACAGTAATGTTTCTTTGCTTACCACAGATTTACTTATCACACAATAAGAAAAATGAAAACGACTCTTAGATTGCTGACAAAAAATAACTTTGAACCTATTACAAATCCACTGCTGAAAGTGGAACAAATGTACATGTATGACATGACTGCTCCACACATCTTTTCCAAAGGAATTACCAAATGGTCTCATAAATTTTTAAAAGTACTGATAAATACGCAAAGTATAAAAAAGAAAACAATGCTTAACTATGCCATAAACTTCAACCACTACATTGGAAAAATATCTTGTCTTCTACTTAAAACATTTCTGCATACTCAGACCTGTACCGCTAAAATTACTATCTGTTGCATTTCATAAAGCTTTACAATACTTCCACATATGATAAATTCCAGAATTAAGGAACATAAAACATTTCAAGTGTCTCAATGCAGTGAAGAGGAAAATCAGTTGTCAGCCACCATCTGTCCTCCCCTTCTACAAAAACATGCAATCTGCCGCACGAGTCTCACAGGACTGTCTCGGCCCATGGGATGCTGGGCGCAACGGTACAAGCAGAATGCTCTCTATGGCAGGAGCATGTCTCTGTGTGCTTCCTTCTTGGTCCTCTATCCTAAGCGAGAATACTGCTCTTAAAGACACAAGGTTGAAATCAGGACAATGGGAAATGAGAAAGCTTTAGTCTTTTTTTTTTGAGAAAACAGCACGGACTATTTATTAAGGATTATAAAAATATCCAGAAAGATAAATAAATGTGGTATTTGTCCTAATACAAAGGATTTTCTTTCACCAACTGTTCCCTTTCACAATGGCCTTCAAATCATTTTGATGCTGTGCCTTTCCTCTTCTTTTATTATAGGCTGTGGGGTTGCTGAATCAGAATCCTACTCTTAGTCTTCTCATTTATAAATCAAATTCACTCTTAATCCACTGTTTAAAGAGAATGTGCTTTTTTCTGTTGCATAAAAAGCATTCCCCGCCAACACCACAATTGGGTCATAATGCAAAAGAGTTGCTTCTCCTGGAGTCGGCCTCTCCTGGCATTGAAGGTAGTACCTGGCCAGGCCTCACTTGCCATTTTCATCAAATGGGATTCTGACTTGCTCTCGCCTGGCAAGGGAAATCGCAGAGCAGAACATGGCTACAGCACCCTGGAATCTCTGTGACTCGAAAGTTTTAGTCTTTGACACTGAAGATATGCTAGGCTGAGATCACCTACCTGAGTTTTTACATGAGAAACAACTATAATTCTAATTTGTTTAAGCCACAGTGAGGTCTGAAATCAAGTCATTTTATTGTTTGGATCATAGCTTTGGACCACAAAGAGTTGAATATATTTTCTTTAACTTCATTCTCCTAAGATTCCAGAGCAGTAGGGGAAAAGAAAGCATGGACAGATGGACAGGTGTCTGCTACTCCTGGACACTCATGAAGGTAAGCGCATCCATTTCTCTAAGGCATTTTGTTCCACAAGAGGACAGATAAACCAACATAGCAAAACTGACAGGGATAGTCTACGTTACAACTGAGGAAATAACTATTATACATAGGTGTACTAGCTGACTTGACTAGCTATAGTAAATGCAAAACAGGAAAAAAAAACACCCTGAAAAAAAATCAAGACACTGAAGTGTGAAACCACACACAAAACTAAAGAAAGCTTGTGCTTAACGATTATATAAACATTGGCATTGGGAGAAAAGATATGCTGTATGTGAGAAGTCAGAAAATGAACTAAAATTTTTAAATATACACAAAATATAATCAAATTATAGTGAATTTTAATTTCATAACTTAAGTAATAACATTTTTGTTTTCAATTTAGGATAGGGTCTACAGGGTCTCAGATCAGACTCATAGCAAGCCTCCTGTTTTCAGCCTCCCAAGCACTAGGATTACAGATGCACGCCAGCACCCCCAGTCCCAACCGGGGGTAGGGTCAGCAAGGCATGCCAGGGATCAAACCCCGGCCACTGTGCTCTGCTTCAGCAGGTGCTTTAGTCCGCTGAACTCTTTGGCCAGCCCTAAAATTTTTAATTTAAAGAAGGCCTTAAAATGGCTGTTATGCTTAACATAACAATATTAAATATGACAGTAATTAATATTTACCTTTGAAACAGTAAGTATTTTATTCTCTTTAGCAACAGCTAAATGTTTTCTTTTCTCCTCTGACCTGTAAGTCTTTATTTCTTCTTCTCCTTTTGCAGTTCTCCATTCTTCTTGTCTACTGGAAGATTAAAAGCCATACATCTTAATTTAGAATTTTATAACAGAGTCTCTCTCCCCAAAGTAATGTTAGGGTTCGAGGAAGGAATGCTAATTTGGTTGCTTTCTTCCAGATGTAAGCATCTTATTTTAAATTCTTAGGTCTTAATCTCAGGACATCAAGCATTAAATGACTAGAGTACTGATAAGATACATTTCTGTCTGCATCACATAACTGTTTTACAATGGGTCCTTGGCAAGTAAAGTTTTAAATTTTGGCAAAAGGTTCAAATTTAAATTAATTAGTTTAAACTTAAACTTTTAAGTTCCTAAAGTAACTGCTCTAAGGATTAGAAATTGGAAGTTTTGTTTTTTTAATCAAGTCTAGGGTGTATGCTTTGACATTCTCACATGCCATGGAGGCAGCTGGATCATTTGAAATTAGCCTCAATTCGTTTGACAGTGGGCTTCACCTCGACACCCTGCACAGGCTCACAAAACGCTCTAATTATTCCCATTATCTCCCTCCATCAGCTCCTTGCCCCTTTCTAGTGATTTCCCTCTACATTCACTCGTCTCCCTTAGGTCCCTTACATGAGAAAGAAAACTCAACATCTGGCTTTCTGAATCGACCTTATTTCACTTAACACATTGTCTCCAGAATGGCACAATTTTCTTCTTCTTTATGACTAATATTCCATTATGTGTATATACCATTTTTTTTATTCATTCATCTGTTAATGGACATGCAGGTTCCTAATAGATTAGCTTCTATAAATTGTGCTATTATCAACAAGGGTACTAAGGGATTGCTCTAGTATATTTCATTTTTTCAGAAATATTCTCGGGAGTGCTATTCAGCTAGAATCTTTCTTAAAGCCAACACAACTCCTGAAGCTCTGAATAATCTACATTCTTTCCTATAAGGGAAGTCACACTTCACCTACTGAAATAATCTGCTAGCTATGAAAACTTAAAAATGAAACTCAAGGGGGCTGGGGAGATAGCTCAGTAGAATAAGCACTTGCCTGGCAAGCCCAAGGGCCTGAGTTCAATCCTTGGGCCCCCCACCCTCCGCCAAAAAAAGGGTGAAACTCAGTAACACAAGAACAAGTTGAGGAATGAGTATCAGACCTTTAATTTCATAAAACCCACTCATGAGGATAAATTTTTGACTTTAATTTCTTACTATTTCAAAGTTTTTGATCTACAAAGGTACTTAATCTTCAAATTTTTATTTCCCTAGATTTTCATAACCAGAAAAGTTAATGTTCAAACTCAGAGCACCTACACACTGCTGATGCTTTACCATTAGAATATATTAATGTTGTCATTTTGGTTAACCATAGGACTTTCAATGTGTTTAGTTATGAATGCAAATGAGTAAATTTAAATTTATAAAAGGAACAAGAGCCGGCATTAAAGCTCAGTGGACTAAGCACTTGCTTAGGTAAGCACAGAGGCCAGGGTTCGATCCCTGGAACTGCATGTGTGCTGGCCTGCCCCCAGGTGCACTGAGCCAGAGATGGAGTCTGGGCGTGGTGGCACACGCCTGTAATCCCAGCACTTAGGCAGAAATCAGGAGCATCACTGCGAGTGTGAGCGGTATAGTGAGACCCTGCACAAAAAAGATAAATAAACTTTTTTAAAAAAACAAAAAAAGAACAGCATTGAGCTGAAAGCAGTGGTGCATTCCTGTAATCCCAGGACTCAGGATGCTGAGGCAACAGGATGAGCTCAAGAGTAGTCTAACCTGCACAGCAAGACTTGTCTCAAAATGACAAAAAAAACATACAGACGAAAGAGAAGAACATCAATTTAACTTATTTGTTGGTTTATAAGCTGTTTCTTAAAACAGTCACAGATTCACATAGTTCTAAGAAACAAACAGTACATTGGCTCTAATATACCCTTGCTGGTCTTATCTAGATTTTCTAGTTTTATGTCCATTTGTATGCGTCTGTGATACAGATTATTGTGTACAGGTTTGCATATCCATTGTACCAGTAAATACCCAGAACAAGTTCATCAGCTCAAACATCCTCTGTGGGGTTCTATTAAACCCACATCTCTCTTTTTCTCCAGCTTACCTAATCTTAGCAACTGCTAATCTGGTCTCCCTTTCTTTATCATTCCAGAAATAGAACTGTTACAATTAAGTAACCCTTTTTTCCCTAGTCACTGCAATTTTAACACATATTCATTTATTATTTTAGCTATCTGTAAAAAGTATGTAGGGATTATTTTATTGTGGTTTTAAATGGCATTTCCCGAAGGTCTAATGATGCTAAGTATATTTTTTTTTTGGCTGGCTCAGGCTGCCTTAGGGGCATCTGGAGATTGAACCATGGTACTAACTGGCTTCATCTGCATAAACAGGCACTTAAACAACTGAGCTAACCGGCAGGCCCCCAATGCTAAGTATTTTTCATGTGCTTATGTACTTTCTTTGGTGAAATGTCTATTCATGTTTAGATTCATTTTCTGGTCAGTTTTACTTGCTATTTGAGTATGAAGAGTTCTTTGTATGCCCAAGACTTCAGCCCACTGTTGGCACTGTCTCAGTGGACAGTTTTTAATTTTAACTTAGCTTGAATTATGTGCTAGTCTAACTCACATCTCAGCCCTTTAAACCATAAGATTCTTAAAGAAGGAGAAAAGTATTATATGAGGGTTGGGTGAGGATCTCTAGGAAGACCTAATAACAGCAACCTGTAGGGTGACAGCCATCACTTTGCTTGACTTTAGGGTCAGGAGGTAAACACAAAGACTAAGAGATAAAAGGTGAATATTTGAAGACAGACAAGTCCACCTACTCAAGTTTCTTGAATCATGTGCAAGAACTCCCACCACCAACTCGCAACTGTACTCACTCCTCTCCAGGGCAGTAACTGGGCAAGTAACTTGTATCCTGCAGACGACCACCATCTCAGTCAGGATGGCAGCAGTCTTACACCACCTAGCAGTGTGTGCATGCTGCTCTCAATTCTGAAGAAGCCCTCACAGATGTGTATCACAGACTACTGCCATTTGTGGTTTGGGCATTATTACTAGGAAGTACACTTTGTACAAATAAAAGTCATATTCCTCACAACTGTATCAGTAATAAAAAGCCACTTTTGGTTTCTTCTATGCCTTTCTGTTTTGAGTTGTTTTCAATTTGCTCGGAAAGGGTATTGAAAATGTAAGTATTATTTACTGGACAGACCCCAGTCAAGTTTTAACATTAGAATTTAAAAAGTGGGCAAAGACCCACCTAAAATATCCTATGAAAAATATTTTTATAAAGCCCAGCATGGTGGTACACTCCTGTAATCCCAGCACTCAGGAGGCTGAGGCACAATTGTGTAAGTTTGAGCACAGCACAGGATACATAGTAAGTTCAAGGCCAGCCTGAACTACACAGCAAGACCCTCTCTCATCATAGAACAAAGTCACTGCTCACATTTATCTTAGGTTTATACATAAATCTAAATCATAACATTAACTCTAAGCATCGCCTAGTCAAACAGCATGACCTATACAAACATCTGATTAAAAAATGTTTCAGTCAAGTGCAGTTGGTCATGCCTGCAATGCCTGGGAGCATGAGGAAAGAGGGTCACGAGCCCTCCCTGGGTAACTTAGTAAGACTCTGACTCAAAACAGAAAAGGGTCAAGGATGTGGCTCCGTGGAAGAGTGTCTTTGGGTTTAATCCCCAGTACCATCAAAACGAAAGTTAATTAAAGATTAAGAATTAGAAAATCTTAACTCTAACATTTTTTATTACATTTTTAGTTACATTTTAGAAGCCAGTATCAGGATCATATGGATCTCATTATTATTATTTTTAATGTATTTAGTACAGGGTCTACAGGGTCTCACGACGCAGATAAGACCTGCAGTGATTCTCCTGTGTTCAACCTCATAAGCACTGGGATTACAGGCACACACTGCCACGGCACACCGGGGATCAAGCCCTGGCTGCTGCACTCTGCCTAAGCAGGTGCTTTAGTCCACTGAGCTACCTGGCTGGCCCTGGACCTCATTTTTGAATACTTCATGATTATAAAATTAAACTCTAATTTTCACTCACAGCATAGCCTACAGCAATTAGTTTATAACAAATCCATACTTAACTCATGTATGTGTAGTTTTAGATATTAAGTCATATATTTGTCAGTAATTCAATTTATGAATGAATGATACAGTGAATGATTAGTAAATCTTATTAATGACCCCAAATAATGACTTTTATGAAATGTGTTTTAAGAATTACACAGGACAAAGTAAGATTCAATTTTCCACTTAATATACTCTTGTTTGGTTGATTCCAAAATACATTCTCTTATATGGTTGATTCAAATGTATGACTTTTCCTCATTCTCCTTAACATATCCCACCTCATTATTTACATGAAGTATTCAAAAAAAAAAAAAAAACACCTATCAATAAATTTGATTTTTCTACAGGGCCACGAACAACTTAAAGTACTAGTTTTCAAATAAAAAGCAACTGTAGGCCAGCAAAGATATTTTGAAGGGTAATTCAAAATATCCCCAGCAACTACAGTATACACAGATAGCTCCTCTTACCTGGCCACACCAGCTGACAGTTCAGGTACTACCACCCTTCGACTCCAAGCTACAAGATCACGTTCTGTAGCAATTTCACTTCTGGGGGCGTTGCTGTGCATTTGCCGTACACCTTCAATTTGTCCACTACGTCTTAGTCCTACATTTGGTGGTGAATGAACCTCTGAGGCAGAACTTACAGAACCTAAGGGGACAAAATTAGTACAGTAAGTTCAATTTAAGACAATTTTCCACTAGTTTTGGGCAGGAAAAAGAGAATCACTGCAAGGACAGGGAAGGGGAAGAAAAGCAAAGTTTAGTAATGAAAACATGTAAGACTACACATATTTTAAAAATTAGGTGACGATTCTTCAAAACAATCATTTTAGCAGCTTAGTATCTCACTTTATGGATAAATCATGTTTCACCAGTTCTCTACTGTTGGAAATTTTTTCTTTTTTCTTTTCTTTTTTTTTTTTTGGTGGTACTAGGGATTGAACTCAGGACCCTGAGCTTGCCAGGGAGGTGCTTAATCAACTGAACTATGTCCCTGGCCCCTCAGATTTTTAAATTACTTACAAATAAATCTCAAGAGGGCTGGCCAAATAGCTCAGCAGATTAAAGTGCCTGCTTAGGCAGGGTGCAGCAGCCGGGGTTCAATCCCACCCCAGGGACTCGCTGAGACTGCGACTGAGACTGTGATTGAGACCGGGCATGGTGGCATGCACTTGCAACCCCAGCACTTGGGAAGTTAAGAACAGGAGCATCATTACAAGTCTGATTTATGTAGTGACATACCCTGTATATCCTGTGCAAAAAAAGAAAAAAAAAAAAAAAAAAAAGGAAGAAGAACAAATCTCTGCTCACCTCTACTTAATCGACTGGTGTTGCTGACACCTGCTTCACCAGAGCGTCTCAAGTCTTGCTCTTGCTGCAGCCTCTGGATCATGCTGTCGAGAGGGCTAATCTCCTGGTTTGCTTGTTGACTTAAAACTTGGTTCAACCCTGTGTAACACCACATGAAAAGGTAAAAGTATTTGTTACTACTCAAACCATTGTTTTAGTCATCAGCAGTCTCACTTACAAAGCCACAATTAGATACAAAATTCACTTGTGTTAAAAAAAATAATTTCTATAAATAATAGAAGAAAACTTTACTAGCTCATATATGTCAATACACCCTTGACTGTCTACCACGTGCTAAGAACCATGCCAAATACTAGGGAGCCAATGGTAAATAAAAAGACAGGAATCCAACATCCTGATGGGGAAAGAACACAAAAACCTGTTAACGAAAGCGGCTTGTGAAAGACGTTAAAGTAAGGATGGTGGGGACAAGGGGTGGAAAGAGGGATGGGAGACACCTACGGTGCTGCAGAGCTCACCATAGCAAGCTGAGACAAGACTGTCAATGGGAAAAGCCAGAAAACGGCCACTCCTGAGAGAAGGCAAGTCCGCAGGCTGACACTTGGGAGGAGCCTAGTGTGCTGTCGCCCACCTACTTCTCCAGCATCATGCCCCACCCATGACACTACAGAGGACCACATGACTGTTCCAGCCTCTTTACAGAAGATACTGCACCTCTTGTTTCCAAACTTCCGACCACAAATTTTCCTATCTAACTGATCTTTTAAGCCGGGCGTGGTGGCGCATGCCTGTAATCCCAGCACTAGGGAGGCTGAGGCAGGAGGATTGTTGTGAGTTCAAGACCAGCCTGAGCTACAAAGTGAGCTTAAGGCCAGCCTGAACTGCACAGTGAGACCCTGTCTCAAAAAAAGACAAAAAAAAAAAAAAAAAAAAAAAACAAAAACTGATCTTTTAGGCACCAACTAAAATGCAGCTCCAATTGTCCTATAAAATCTTACCAAATGAGAATTACCTGCTATCCTGTTACAGTTTCATATCAATGTATATAAAATACAACCCAAAACAAGTTATTCAAGCATAGATTGTCTCAATTACCTTACTAGTATCTAAGCATGGTAAGAACAGATAAGAAACTCAAAATATATAAGAAGATTATGAAAAACATTGCCATGAGAGAAGAAAAAGGAGCAAATACTGGGTGCGCAAGCATGTAAAAGAAGATCTGCTCAGGTCAGAATTTCAAGGTGGCTTAGTCTGGGATAAGAAGACACAAAGAATATTGTAAAAAGAAGCAGGAGGAGGAAGAGAACAAGGGAAGGAAAAATGACATGCAGTAAGCATGTAATATTTCATTTTTTTAAGAAAAACCTATATTTTAAAAGAAAATGACACATCGAAGGTCACAGAAATAAAGTCATGAAAACAGATGGCGCTCAGGTCTAAGTGCTCATACATGCTTTCCTCATCTGCTGCTGGAAACATGTTTTAATTCTGATTGAATTTACAATCAGAGACAAGGTTAGTCTGTGACACAATGCTGCTACATTTTTTTTTCAACTTTTAGAATTAGAATACAGACACAAGGATTAAGTATTACTGTGAAAACCCTTAATAAATGATTAAATAATGAGCAGCAATGATGATACTTATTATTTAATAAACAGCCCTTTTCTTTTTTTGATGTGCCTAAAATCTCAGCGTGGGCACTTCCTTTAAGATCTGGGTACAATCTGATTCTTCCCAATCCCACCTCAAGGGACTGAAAGCATTCCTCCTACCGTTAGCCCTATGACCAGAACTTCTACACCACTGGGATCCCTCTAATCTGACACTCTCCTTTGACTTCTCAAGTACCGGGTGTACCTAGGTTCTTTCAGTTCATGCAACGTTCGTATGTTGAGACACAGTAGTTTCACATACTCCAGATACTCAAGTCTGCATTATGTGAGATGTTAACTGGCAGCACAGGGAGGTCCTCTAATGCTTTCCATTTATTTCTCTTCACTCTAAATGAACATAATTTCATACTTTTAAGAAGAGAGGTCTGCTACGGTGCAGTAAGACTGCTTTCACTGAGATGCTAAATCCATTATTCATCACAAAATCTGCAGGTTCTGTCCATGATACTAGATGTCTAAACCCTAAAACCCTTCGATAAACACTCTTCTAGTCTAAAATATACCACAATTATGAATGAGGTGTAGTCTTCTTGGGGTGGGGTGGTGGCACTTGAGACCTGGTTTCACCACGTGGTTCTGACTGGCCCTAACTCACTGTGGAACCCAGACTGGCCCTGGTGGCAATCCTCTAGCCTCTCCACCTCCTGAGGGCTGGGGTTACAAGTGTGCTCCCCACACCTGGCTGGTTTAATCTTTACAAAGCTTCTCCACTACTACTACTAAACAGACCAGCTACACCTGCCAAATAAGGGGCAGAGGAGTCTACAGATCTCTCCACTGTACTATTCATCCAACTCTTCAACATGACTTTGCCTTTTCACTGAACAGCTTGATACTTTTGATCATCTCTGCAAAGTCCTCAAAGGGAACAGGTAATAGACTTTAAGAGCTTCTCTCACACATTACTGCTCTAATAACATAATTTTAATTAAGTATTTTTCATAACTTCATTTATTGATCTATGTAACGCAATCCCATACAGTACAGATATGTCTGATTAATCTTCTACCAAACACCCTTAATTTTTTCAGGTCAGGTACAGAAAACATTCTCAATAAATACTGCTCAATAATAAAGTGACTTATTTCATACCACACAAGACTGGCTCTTTTAGTGCCCAGGTTAAAAATGAATATAAACAAGAATTATTGCTTTAAATCTCTAATCTTATTAATTCTAAAGCACTATTCAAAGAGTAATTTTTCTCTATAAACAGGTGAACGCAGAGCTTTACAAAATGAGTGATCATTATGGAATGCAGAAGGAGAGTAGAAGCTGGTCTTCTGAAAGCGAGCCCCTACCTGAGGAAGTCACTCCCATCTGCGGGATGAGCTGTTCTTCTCTGCAGTTCTCACGCCCAGGAACTAATCTCTGGTATCGGGATGGATGAGGGTTACCATCAACATCAACCAGAAAAGGGGGAGGCATGAGATGAGGGGCTTGCTGGGTCTGTTCATCTAATACAAAATTGTTGGCATCACGGATAAGGGGCCGATAATCACTATGAAAGAACATCTGATCTGCTATCTGTAAAAAGAAAGACCAATACCAGATGAAACCGTTATGACTTTTTCTAATGGAAAACTTTAATGTAAATTACGGTATTAAGCAACAACTGAAAAGAATATTCTGGGGCTGCTCAATGAGGATGGAGCTCAGTGGTATAATGCCTGTTTATTCAGTATCCAGGAGGCCCTAGAGTCAATGTATATAACCATAAAATGAAAACCAAAAAGTCTATATTATAATTATTATTTTATCATCAAAAAAGCTACCATATTCAATTTTCTCAGGAACAAAGACTATACATACCATTAAAGATAAGTTATTCCATTTTAGATAAAATGATGAAAACAAATCCAGGCATAAAACAAAGGAATTTTTTAACTTTCACTTAGCTGCCACACATCTTTAAGCCTTACACATATACTAACCATGTTGTGCCCAATTTTTATTTAGGATTACACTCAAGGTCTTGTGCAAGGTAAGCAATTGCTCTGCCACTGAACGACAGACAGCACTAGTTCCACGGTTCGTGAAATATAAAAAACAAGACAAACTCACATTTTAATTGCTTTAAGGGGCTAAGCTACTCCTGAAATGTAGAGCAAATGTATAGATCTTTAATGAGAATTGTTACCTAGTTACAGAAATTAGATTTAACAACTGCTAACATTACCCTATTTTTCTAAAATATGACTCTAGATCATTTAAAATACAAATCTTGAAGCTGTGATATAAAAACACTGATTCTCACCAGCTCCTTAGAAAACTTAATGATAAGGGCATCTCTATAAAAATGTGTGTGTATATAACTAACCTGAAGGCACCCGCCAACTTACAAAACAGTAATAATGGCATGGTGTGTGCATTTATCATACTCTACCTTGTCGTATTTGCTACTGGACCCAAAGCCAAAAATTAACAGATGTCCATGGGAGTCTGTGCATGCAAAATGCTGGCCATCAGGAGAGCATTTGCAGTCAAATACCGCACCATGTCCTTGGCCTTCAATCTGAAATATATTTAACCAATAATCACAATATTGCCATTACAATATCAAGAACTGGTTACTATTGTTACTACAATTTTATGATAAAAGATGTATATAGACATTCAATAAAGTCAAAGATTAGGTATAATAAGCACAGAACAATAGTAAAATTTTCAAATATTCAAGAGACGTGCCAGATTAACACCCTTGAAAAACAAAAGAACTCTATCCACAGACCAGACACAATTCAGAAAATAAAAAGAACAGCAATTTCCCCCACCCATTGAATTCAGCTTCACATTTTTATCCCAGACTTTAAATGTAACTGAGCCTTACAGTCCATCTATTTTCATTCATTCCTGTCCTTGTGGCAAAGGCTGACAACATGAAACAACTGTAGCAATTTTTTGATAACTCTTGGAAGTAGTAGTCAGAGGTCACTGTTTATAAGACACTAATTTTTTTTTTTTTTTTGGGTAATAAAAGTCCCTAGTGGTCTGACTCATCTTTTAAATGGTGAATTTCAAAGGTTAAAGAAAAGGTTTTTTTTACCTGATAATTGCTTTCTGTTTTCCAGTTCCATTAATCCAGAACGAATGGGTTTCTCCCTGCAACCTGTCAATCAAACAGAGGTGGCCAATCACCACTCTGAATTTTTTGCTCTCAGTGCTTCTTCACACTATGTTCCAGTAGAAAACTTCTGTAGCAGTGTTCTGAAAGAGGTAAAAGTTCTACCCTATCTAAGCACATCTAGGGACTGAATTTCAGAAACAACTAAAATAGGGAGTTGACTCCCTAACAAATAACAACTAAGGATGATTTTCAACAAATGCGATTGGATTTCTGGATTAGCAGAATCGGAACACACACACATTATCAGGTAAGAAATACCTCCTTTCTGTTCCGGTATCCACTGATCTAGAACAAACTGAGTTCGTTAGCAATAATCCAGGAAATCTTGGAAAGAGCAGTGATAGATTTCCTTCCAGAGAATTAATCTGGCATAAGGATGGATGTATAGTTCACCAAATACAGAAGCGAGCTAATTAAAATTCAGAAGAATAGCTGATTTTTAAGACTGATTAAAAGAGAAAATACCACCAGAAAGAAACCTGCCCAAGAAGGTAATACTGCAAACAAGTCTGCCCCCAAAAGATGACTTTTCCTTCCACTCTTCATAGTAGAAATGTACATAATAGTACTAATATTGCTTTGGATGGAAATAATGGATAATTATTTTCCCCAAAGTAGAAGCATACTAAAGAAAACAAGAAAACTTATCTAGTGTCTAATGTACACAAAAATGTACCCCTCATGCAAGAAAGTAGATCATGAGACAATTCTTTTGTGGGTATAAGGAAAGAGGATGAAAGAACAGCACAGAAGGTAACTGATTCTTAACTTTAAAACCAAGAAAGAACTATTTTGACAGATTAACATAAGGGAGCCATATAGTTGCCATCAGTAAAAAATTAGAGAACAAGCACAAACAGAAAAGTCAGGATTCAAGTTTTTAATTGTCAATGCTTTATAGATAAAAGGTTTCATGAATTGTGATAAATAACCACATGAACAGTACCAGCCTTACATCAAAAAATCAAAATTAAAGCACTGGACTTGTCCTAACCATGTGTTATTGAAAGATTAATTTATCCGTTTACCCAACCTCTCAAAGAGAAAAGTCTACTTTGTAAATCCACTTTCTAAAGCTAATATATATTTTCAGAATTACACTATAAGCCTAGGTTTATATTTTTTAAGTACAAAGAAATATGAAGACATCAGCAGTATAATTCGGTACTGCCAAGAAAATGTAATAGAAGCGCCAAAGTACAGTATTCTTCCTGTGACGTTCAAATTACCTACCTTGCTTTACATTTTTCTTTCTTGGGGGGGGGGAATATTCTATACTAAGTGCTACCCATCAGTGTTGGCACATTTATAGGTAGTAAGAGGAAGAAGACTCTGGGAAAGCTGTAGTTTATATAAAGTTCCCCAAAAAGCAAAGGAAAATAGCAACTCTAAGTGTGCTCCATGTAACAATTCTGCTGTGGACATGAGAGAACAGTACTAATTTTCTTACTGTAAGGAATGTGAGTTTTATACAATGAAAATGAATTACATTTCAATCATGAGAAAAGAACGCATAAAAAAATTATTTGCTGTTCATTAACGAAGGCATTAAAAAACAGCATTTACTCATTAATCAGAAAAGGTAGCTATAACCTTATTAACTAAAAACTCAAGGGGCTAGGGAGACAGGTCACTAGAATAAGGGCTTGCCTGGCAAGCATAAGTGCCTGAGTTCAATCCCTGTTTCTGCCAAAATAAAAATAATGAATTTTTTAAAAATGAAGTGTTACAAACTCAAGTTCACCTTTCTTAATGGTTTCTCAAATAGTAAATCTCATAGCTATAAAATACAGAACAAGTTTTCTAAACTAATTACAAGCGCTGGCCAAATAGCTCAGTGGATTACAGCGCCTCTAAGTAGGTACAGGACCCAGGAGGTTGGATCCCTGGGTCTGCTATGCCGGCCCTGCCTGTGCTGAGACAGCAATTGAAACTGGGCATGGTGGCACATGCCTGTAATCCCAGCTCTTGGGAGGCTGTAAACAGGTAGATCACTACAAGTTCCATTTGGTAGTGAGACCCTGAACATCTGTAGACCCTAAAGTACACAAACAAACAAGTGATTACAAACTAGAACAATTTACTTCCACCTCTATGTAACTAAAACACCCTACACTACTTATAAGATATATGCTATAAACAAAACCAAGGAGAAACAGAAACTTAAAACATTTTTCTCTGGAAATTATTTCATCTTTTAAAATCAGAGTCCAAGTATTTATGAGTAAGAATTCTCAAAATAAAAACTTAATGATAAGGGCATCTCTATAAAAATGTGTGTGTATATAACTAAAAACAGTAAGGCTGAACTTTTTTCTTTTCTTTTTAAATTTTTGGCTGAACTGGGGATTGAACTCAGACACTTGTGCTTGCCAGGGAAGTGCTTATTCTACTGAGCCATCTACCCGGCCCCACAGCTGAATTTTTCTATCCAGGTGAAAAGTCCATGTAAAATTAAATGTACAGCCTTACAAGAGAATGAGTCTAGAAAAAAAAAAAAAAAATCAGTATTGTATGCTGAATTAAAATAATTATAAAACAAATTGATAATGATGAATTCTCAAAACAGCAAGCTTTAAGTATTCCTCTAATAAAATCAAGCATGCTTATTATATATAACTTGGGACATATGTAAGTAAAGACGATATAAGAAATTTCATATACATGAAATGAGAGGATCACATGTTAAATAATATTGATTCCCTTATTGGCAAATTCTCATATTGACTAAACGATTCAGGAAATAAGGATTATAACTTGTTAGGATTTGGAGATTTCCAGTGAACTTTAAAAATTTAAAATACAAAATTTGACTTAAAAGAGTTTTGGTGATGACAGAATTATTATATTTAAAGAAAAATACATGGCTTAATTTTCTGAAGCAGAATGATGAAAAAAAGGAGATAGAATGAGGTCTGAAGACAGAGGTAACTTCAACAGTAACAGAGAAATTACTCTGGAGTGACAAGAGAACAAAGTGCAGCCCACCTCTAAAGCTCTGCTACAGTATGTCACATTCAGGGAGGATGGCTGAAAGTGGACAAATTGGACAGGAATGACATTTATTAAAATGCAGATTAAAACTATAGGGTTCAAGTTGTTGCAATCATGAGAAATACACAAATGCTGGCATGATGAATGAAGCTGAATATGAAAAGCTGTATTTCCAGAGGCCCTCAACTCCAAGAAGAAAGATTAAAGCCTTTGCTAGGGGAAAAACAACAACAACAACAAAACACCACCTTTGCTAGGCAGAATGGCTTTAACAATTCGTAACTTTCTTCCTTTATCAAGTAAAATGGTTGTCCCTACACTACTCAAGTTTCATAGACGAAATACTATTACAAGAAATCAAACTACTGCTCTTAGCTGCTGGCTTACCCTATAATGTAATTGATAACATCATCCCAATGTTCTTTATGCCCACAAGATGACTTCAGGCCACTGATCAATCAACCTCAACTTATGTTTTTCATCAGATTGTCCAGTATTTCCAAAATACATTTTAAGTAAATTTTCTGAACTATGAATATGTCTTAATACTTCATAATGCACCTCTTGTAAAAATGAATTCTCTTCTAACTTAATACCAATTTACATTGAAATATGATTCTTCCTCTTCAACAAAACTTTCAGTGACTACCTTAAACTGATCTTTACATCTTTAAGGAAGTAGCAATTGCCTGCTCTCATTTAGCAAGCTACCATTTCACTCTACAAATATTCATCTTTCCAGGTATTTTCCCAATTTAAGCCAGCTGTTTTTCTGTTTGTGACTCTTAACATTTTGTGCTTCACAAAAAATAAGTACTCAAAGATTTGCTAAACAAAATGCCTTCACCTGCATGCTCACATTCTATATTACTTTACATACTTTCTAACAATCTCAAACACTCTTGTACAGCAGGTGAGTTTGTGTACTTTACAGTATTTCATCAAATAAAGACATACTATGAGAAACTGGAGGGTCAGATTTATAGCAAAAAATCTTAATGCATGTTTTTGGTACCAAGATATGGACTAAAAAGAGAAAAACATAAAGAACTCCAGAAACTAGAAGCAAAGTCTAGTAAGTAAGCTTTACAATCCAAAGATTAAAGTCTTTACCCAGAGAAAATGAAAAAAGGGACAGCAAGCATCGACAGTCCTTTTAAATAGAGTATGTAGATGTAAGACATTCATTTGTTGGTGGATGGAAGAAAGAAGGTAGGCTGGCTCACAAGAGATAACACAGTACGGACTACTATCTATTTTGAACTTTTCCTTTTTTCGATACATACAGCTACAACCATCTAAAAACTGAAGTACACATCACACTGAGAACATATTGATGTCAGAAGAAGGATATGCATGTGCAAAAATTCTGAGTGGTAGATTGGCAGCCTCTGCTCATTTGGAACATTGCAAGGAGAACTGTATTGCTCTGGATTAGTGGACACTGGAACTTTTTTTTTTAATCTCTTAAGTAGAAGAAACATTAAGAGAACAATTATAAAAATGAGGAAAACTTTAAATGAAAACTGTTATTGGAATTTACCCATGAAACAACAAAAGTAAAAAGCAAAGAGCAATTTTAGTAAAACCACTTTCTAACAAGACACTGTAGTCTTCAATTAAAATCATAACCACACAGGCAACAAACTACAGCTTTAAATTACATGACAGAAACAGAAAGACATGGAGGAAAAGCCAGATACAGCCAGGACTGTACAGAAGAGTGAGCAAGAGCTCCAGACACGGAGAAAACTCCTGACACAGGTGCTCAAATCCTGCTCCATATATCTTTTATTTGCGAACATTCAAATGGTCTCAGAAATGTGAAAATCTGTCTCTTCATGTTAAAAATCATTTAAATTTTTTTAAAATCTTAAATATACACACACACACACTATATTGTGTAACAAACAACTTAACTGGAAAAAAGAGCCAAGAACTTTAGCTTTTGAACATTTATGGTTTTAGTAAACTTCTAAACCTGCTTACCTCTTTCAGAAAATAGGAGTAACACAGGTTACTGAGTTTGTTCTAGAGAGTTTATACATGATTTCAAGTTATTTTTGAGAATGATTTATCTGCCTTTTCACGTTTAATTGGAGTTTAGAGTCAGTTTAAACAGTTCTCATTAAAATGAATCTATATAATTACTACAGTCACCTTAATTCTCCCTTAATATCAGCTACTTGGGAAGCTAAGGCAGGAGGATCACAAGTTTCACACTGAGATGTTTTGAAAGAAAAGAAAAACAGAGGGCCGGGTAGAGCTCTTGCCTAAAGGGTGGTAATACCCTGCACAATCCCCAGCAGGCAAAAACAACAAAGCTATGCTGGTGCTTGCTCATATCAATGGTATAGAACAAGAGCTTGTGAAACTACACACAACCTATTTGGAATTATTCTTAATGTACACTGTGTGCTTCAAAAAACCCACTGAACTATACACCAGCATTCCTCCAACTATTCACTTATGTAATAAGGACTGCTCAACTGAAACATAAATATGTAATGATATCATTTTCAAAAGAAGGTAGATTAGAATTTAGGTTTTCTTTTAAGAGTTAAGTCTTTTTTTAAAAAAAATTAAAATTTCTAAATTGAGTTGGACTTACAATATCACATCCTGAAGAAAAATGAACCTTTTTGCACAAGAAATTTGAATAAAATCATACCCAGATACACAAAAATGAAATTGTCCAAAACTTTATAAAGAAAAAAATCATTAAAGCATATACATAAAAAATTAGCTATGGAAAAACAAAATTAAATAGCATCTTATTCCACATTAGAAAGAAAAAAAAAAAAAAAGGAAAATAGAAAAGACTAAGTGTAAAAAAACTAGACTAATTAAAGGACTGAAAGAAAGGAAAAAAAAGTATCTTTCCTCTTTGAATTTTATACTTAGCAAACATACCTTTGAAAACTAAAAGTAAAATATTTTCCGGTTATATAAACTTGAAATATTCTAATACCTAAGAGGTAAGTCTCAATATTCCTAATTTTCTCTACATTTTCTTTAGCTCTTTTCCTGGTTCATTAAAAAGGGAAAAATGAAGGGAATACAATGGATTTTCCCACAAATGCTTTTTAAAGTTGATTATTTTTATTTTTAAGTAAAGATGAGATAACAGAGCAAAGCAACGTAAGCAACCTGTACTGCCCACTGACTTGCATGCCTTGTGTTAGCAATCTTTCAAACATCCCAGCTTTCGTATACTCAGATAACTTATAAATAAAAATGCCAGCACCCGTATCCTACTATGACACACTGTTAATGAGAAAAGCTACTTGTAAGAACACCCACCCCAATGATTCTGCACCATATTAAAGTCCTAAAGCCTTTTAATCATCTATTTAAAATTCAAACATAAGTATAACATCTTATAGGCACTTAAAAATTAAACTTTCCACTAGAAAGTCTTTTTAATGAGTTATGATGTCAAAATTTCAAGTTTTACTTTTCCAAAATGATAAATGTGCAGTTTAACCTAGCACAATGAATTAATGTTACACAAATATCATACTTTTTGCAGATATTATAAATTTCAAATTGAAAATTCAATTATTTAACAAAGAAAGTCAAGTAGTATCATATTCTCAAAATGTACTCAATCAAAACCTTTAATTTTACAAAGTCATACATATTTTCATTCTTTTAAGTTATATTATGTTTTATAATATTTTCTGGCTGTCCACCTAATAGTAAATCATCCATTTTATAAGCTTTACTGATAAACAGCCCGTGAAATAAATAATACTCAATCTTAGTTATACTTCATTTACACTTTTGCCACTTACAGAATCACTAAAACCTTTAATTGGTACTCAAAACATACTAAATTGAATTTGTGATTACAGTACATCTTAACATCAGAGGCTTAATTTGGATTCAAAGTTTTATACTATTTTAGTAAGTCAAAAAGCTATTGATTAGCTACACAAACTTAACTGTAATTATAGCAAAACCCTCAATGATAACACAAGTTCTTAGTCCTCCCTCAAATTGTTTTTCTTTATTAATAGCAAGACTGATTTATATTCCATCTGCTCAGAGATAAAACAGCAATAAAATGAACTAGGGCACAAAGCAATAGGCCACTTAGATAATATAAATTTAGAAAGAGGGAAAAAAAAAATCCACTAAGTAAAAGATTAAGACCTCAAATAGATCTACTCAGAGTTACTATCATTACACAATCTTTTCCTCTTGGACATACCACTCAATGGTCCTAACTGCAGGTTACCTATGCAGTGACCCTAAAAAAGGACAAAAGTGAACTGTGGCTAGAGGTACTGCTAGGAACACAGCAGCAACAGACAACACACAAGGACTAAGCTCCACAGCTGTGTGGCCTCGGGACTCAGGGCACAGCGCTTTATCTCTATGCTACACACACCCAGGTTTAATAAACCTGCCCCAATACACTTTTGCAGCCCTCAAATGAGTAATACACTTTTGTAATAGCATTTTGGAAATCATTAAAAATAATTTAAAAACCTAAAAAACCTAAAGAGAATACTTTCATTTTAATTAAACAAAGGTAGTTCATTTTCTGCTTTTCAAATATAGGATATATTATGTATCCATCTGAATTTATGTCTTGCTTTTCATACAGTTTGAGGAGCCAGTGGATACTCTGCAATTCCATTACTACATACATTTAGTTTTAATGCCTTTTAAGCTTTTCTCTTATCCATGAAAAAAACTGGAAAATTTCCTCACTTAGAATTCTAAATAATAAATAGTTTTAAGGCAGTTAAGTAGCTAATCTTTTACCTAATTTCAGAGTACAATATTATGGCTGATTTCCGGTTGCATTACAAATGGTAATAATCTAAGAGCAAATCACTTAAATTTCAAGGGACTACAACTTCTACACCTTGAAAAGGGAGGCTATTAATTAGTATGACCAAGTTACCTGATAGAGAAAAATTCACCTTATAACTGAAGGGTGAAAGTACTATTCAGTTATGAAAAACTTTCCCTTTATACTGCAATACCCTTTGAAAATATAAAAATTACAAATGAAGCCACTAATACATTATAGCCTATATTTCTTTCTCCTTTATACTCTAAAGACAAATTGAGAAATGACCGCTCCCTGTTCAACAGACGTACCACAAAGAAACAGCAAAAACAAAGGAGAATAATTCTTTACCTATTATTTACAGATTTGCCTAAAAATAACACAATAAAAAATATACACCCAACCAAACAAAAACCTCTTTAACTACAAAGGAAATCCACCCATCACCGACAATGGCACCTCAAATTACTGACACTATGTATTGTTAGAAAATTGAGAATTTTATAAGCCTTGTTTCCTACCACATGTACACTAAGGCACAGCAATGACAGCCAAAGTCAAGTCCCTCCCTTGTAGCTTCTGCCTACTTATGCAGAAGCGATGCTCCTTTATCAATCAAACGTAGCAGCAATTTTATTTTTTTCACAACTCATTACATTTATAAGCAATTGCTTTCTGTGAACAAATGTGTATTGATAAATGATTCTGACCAGAAGTTATTAATTGTATTTTAAGATTTTTAAAAGGTTCTATCATTTTTTAAAACAAACATTAAAAGTAGTGGACCACATTTCTTTGTTGCAATGTGGCCTTAACACTTATTGGAAAATTTTTTTTAAATTTGACAAAATACATTGTAATATTTGAGAAATGTTACTGCTTCATAAGCTGTGAACTACTAGAATACCAATACTCAACAAAGCTGAAAGCTCTGCGAGAAACAAAATGTGGCGCGAAAGGGTATGAGCTCACTTGATCAAAGGCCAAAGCACCTGATCTGTGGTCTCAATTTTAAAATCAATATTTACACTAAATTTACTGCTCTGAGTGATTGCTAATAAAACACAACATAAATATTCGTTATTTTTAAAACTAGTTTCCAAATATTTTCTTCTCTAGACTACCAACTTGTGGATGTCTCACCAAGGTTTCATGGCTAAAATGAATAAAACTAAGCCAGTTATTACCATATACAGGCAGTACAATATATACAATTTTTTAGTTTATCATCTCAATAAAAGTATGCAGTAAATATAATTCTTTATTGGTAGAAAATTTATGGTCAAGAACAATAATTTTTAAGTGGATTTCCTTTGTTACATGCACACTACCTTTTAAAAAAAACCCAATTCCTTAACAGATATAAAAAAAGAATTTGGTAATTACCATATTAAAATAAGATCGTATTTTGACTCCTCTTGCTAGGTCCCACACTATCACATTTCCATCATGACCAGCAGAGAAGAGAACTCTAGGATCGAATGGGTGCGGCTCAAGAACAAATACCTCATCTTCATGACCCTAAAATACATTAGAAGTGTCAAGAATCTCCAAACATTTTGAAAAGAAAAAACCTTCATCAATCACTAACATAACTACATTTCCACAAAATGAGTTTTATGAATTGGCAAAATTTGTAAGATTTATCAGTATACAAATAGTATGGAATTCTACTGACAGCAAGAATCTGCAATGTGTTTCCAACAAACTTGTTAAACTGCATTTTAAAATTATTCCAGGATCACCTACAAAGCTGTAGCATCTTAGCAAAAAAGTTTTAGGTAACATAGAAGACTATTATTCCTCAAAGAAAGCATCAGTCATACCAAAAAGAGCAACGCTGTCTTTTTACTTACTGTCAAGACATGAACAAGTTGACCGGTGTAAGAATTCCAAACTTTCAGAGTCATGTTATTTACTGCAGTTATAACTGTATTATCATGTCGATCCCAAGCTACCATGGTTACTTTCATTTTTGTGATTTTATCTTCTACTCCCTGAAGATATTGGCTGAAAGGGAAGCATGTCTGTTTACAATGGCTTAATTGAAGTTACTATTATTTGTCATTCTAGGTCAATTCAGAATGAGGGCACAAAGCCACTACATTGAGTCAGGAAACCCAGAATTTCCAAGATTCTCACATTCATAAGTCACTAGGAATACATGACCCAGGGTAAACAGCCTTGCTAGCTAGCAATCCATCCAAATCCAGCACTTCAGGGCCATGCTGCTGGCTCCACTTTTACTGCTTCTCTCATACCCTCCACACAACACAGCTATGAAAAATACAAGTGTACAAAAATAATAATATAATAAAACCAAAATAAGTTACAACATACAACGTATCTTGGCTGGGGAAAACCACTGTCCCTATGGGACAGTTGATTTCTGCATAGAAAGTTTTAAAAGTCTTCACTATTTTTACAGTACTATTACCATCCGTCTAACATTACTGATTAACTCAGCAGGTCTTTTCAGATATGGCAACAAAATATTAAAAACCAAAACGTTCATCTGTAACACAGATTCTAGTTATTATAGAAAACCAAATGCTAACATAACAAGATACTATAGGCAAGAGCCACTTCACCTTGCAATATAATTTATTTTAAATAACATAGAAATTGAAACTTGATCTCTTACCCTGCTGGACGAGTAGTCATATCCAACAAAATGCTCTTCCACTCTCTTCGTTTAAATTGCCAAATACGTGCTGTGCCATCTCGACTACCACTTACAAACCTGTATGAAAATATCCAAGTGATTCCAGGCTCTTCTAGAGATAGAATTGATATTTTTCCAATGGGAAAAATACTGTCTAGCTTTACTTCCTTTTAAAAACAGAATATGGAAAAGTTTTCACAGTATCTTTCATCATCAAGTCTTATCTTTCCAATCTCTACCAAAAACTCTATACTTTGATATAGAAAAAAGATATAAGCAATTTAAAAAGCTCACACTACAAAAAACATGCACATAAATTTACATGTAAGCCACACACACCTGCTTACATGTACATGAGGCAAGTTTAACTGTTCAAGATATTTTAGGAAATTCATATACAACTAAAACTAAAATAAGCATTCCATTAAAATTGGAGCTGAATTACCCAAAATATTTTACCTGTTACTAGTGTTGGAAAACTGGATACTGTCAACTTTATCCTATCAATAAAGAGACAAAAAAAAAAGCAGAAGTTGAATATATGCTACTAATTTAAATTATAATAACTTAAACTCCTTTCACCTATATACTTACAGTATGAAACTCCAATTCTGATATTTTCTCAGGTTGACCTGATCCAAAAAAATAAACTCTAATAATATGATCTGTGCTTCCTGTGGCCAGAAACATTCCACCTATGAAGAGGAACAGCAAGCATCTGAGTACAACATAACTTTAAAATCTCTAAACATTAAATAAAAGGAAGCAATACTGTAATGTACACCAAATTTTACTCTAAAATCATTCACTTATCCTAAACATGTAACACATCTAATAATTTTTAAAAGAAGCTTACTACTGTATCTCACTGACTAGGATGGACTTTCTAGTATCTACAGAACTAAGGCTTTGTTCTAAACATTATTTTGACTATGTGATTACATAATTTCACTATGATAAAGTTACATCAGTCTTCACTACAAAATATGAGTTATAACCTATATCCTGATATATCCTATTCTTGACTCATTTACCATTTATCAAATGCTATCAAATTTTGGGGTCCAACTCAGTAACTTTTATTTGTAATCAAACATGCCTTTCATCCTTCACACTCTGAAGACTGTCTTACAGAGCACAAATTCCACAGTGTTACTTACCTGGATGTGGAAATTACTCCCTTCAACAATACTCTCACAGTGTCAAATTCATGTACATAACAAGTAGTTTTGCTAACATATTCTTTCAAAAGAAACTCAAGTTATCTTTCAAAAGCATTAATTCAGAGTACTATGAATATATATGTAGTGTCTACATTTGTGTTGCTACCAGAAGGAAAACTGTTTATGTCAACAGCACTGGAAATCTAGAACTCAGAAACTAATGATGTTTGGATATTAAAGGCTAAAACAGATTCATGTCAATTTTCCAACCCTTTTGTTAGGTAAGAACAGCCATCCACAATTATGGCACAAAGTAAAACAAAACAGAAATGGAAGGAGCAGATAGCACAAACACAACCTACAGTATTTTGTACAAGGAATACGTATGTTTCATTTTCTTTTCAATTATCTAGGTAATTTTTAAAAAGCTTTCATTTAAAACACCACTACAGAAATCAAGATACAGGAGCACTACCACTGTTCCACAGCTATTATATAAAGACCAAATATGAAGGGCTGGGAGATAGTGCAGTGGGTAAAGCACTTTCCCAGTGTACACGAGGTCCTAGGTTCAAAACCCAGTGCCAGGAAAAAAGAGCAAATATGATTAATTTGGAGAAGCACATGTTTATTTGAAAAATTATCAATTACTATGGCCATGTAATTTGTTAGTATATAAACTTAATGCTAGCATAGTTGAAATATCTCTAAGTCGTACATATTCTGTACTTATGGAATATGTACAAAAGCATGATGTACAGTACTTACAGTAAATATTTGTCAAAATCCAATGAATTCTCCAATTTTAAAAAAATCTTTTATATATTTGGTACAGGGTCTCAGTACACAGTTCAGACTTGTAGTGATCCTCCGGCCTCAGTTTCCATAGTGCTGAGATTACAGTTATGCTCCACCACCACATCCAGTTTCAGTGGCCAGCACAGCATGCAGTACCAGTACCAGGGATTAAACACAGATCCTTGCACTTGCCAGGCAGGTGCTTAGACACCTCAGCCATCTCCCCAACCTTCTAATAGCTTTTTTCTTTTCTTTAATGTATTTAGTACAGGGTCTACAGGATCTCACTGTATAGATCGGACTTCTAGTAATCCTCCTATTTTCAGCCTCCCAAGTGCTGAGCTTACAGGCACACACCACCACATCCAATTCTCAGCTGCTGTCTCAGCGTGCCCCAGGGGCAGGGCCGGCATGACACTCCAGGGATCAAACTCTGGTCCCTGCATTTGCCTAAGCAGGCACTTTAATCCAATGAGCTTTCTGGCCGGCCCTCTAATAGTCTTCTTCTAAGGCATAACTTCAGGTGGAAAATTAGAGGAAAAACAACCTTACCAGCACTAAAGGAAGAACAGATCATTTGTACACCAGGTCGAGGACGCTCTGTAAATTTTGCAGGTCTTGGGCTATAATATAAAAAATAAACAAAACTATCATGAAGTAACTAGAAACTCCAGAAATATGTTGTTTCAAAAAATAAGCACACAAAGACATAATTAAGCAATAGATGGCTCCTTTCCTACAAGCAACATCAAAATCAGTTATGCGTCATGATCAGATCTTATATAAACCCTAAGAGACATATTTCATAGGTCTTTATGATTACGTAATAAGTCTGCTGCACAGGGGATTATCCTAAAGGTACTGTCACACCATGCATGGGACATAGAAGTCACATATTAGTTAAATTTACTTCTAATCAAATTAAAGCTCAGTTTTTCATAAAGTACGGTAATATACAAACATAAAGGAAATAAGTTACTTTTAAACATGAACACATTAGCAAAGTAGGTGATACCTATGGCTTATGCACATCATCAATAACTAAAACTTTTTCACTGTTAAGACACTAAGATTCTTTACCCTCCTCTTTATAATGTAATACAATGTTCTTCTGAAATGGCCTCATTCTGACAATGAAAATCTGAAGGCTCTCTACTGGTTATGTCAGCTATAAAATTCGTTCATAATAGTGATCTAGAGAGAGCAAGTTAATATTCAACTGTAACTATTAATACAACTGAGTATTTGTTACAATCAACAATATTATAGAAAATTGCAGGGAGCAAGAGACATAGCTCACCAGCCTAAAGCATCTGCTTAGGCAAGCTTAGGCAGGTGCACGGGACTCTGGTTCGATCCCCAGCAACACATGACATGCCAGCCCTGCCCTCATGACGAGCTGAGCCGACCCCCCCCCACAAAAAAAAGAAAAAATTAAAGAAAATTGCAGTAACCATAATAGCTCCAATAAGCAATATGTATATATTACTATTACTCTTATTATATTTGAAGCCCTATTTTTTAATCTAGTTTTTCTTAAATTGTTCGGGGAGAAAATCCAAAAGTAACAAAGACTTTAAAAGCCTAAATACGATGCATTAATTTCACAATCCACGGAAAACTTTGGTTTTATTATAGTTAAGGGGAAAAGATATAGACAGTATTTCTGAACAATAGGATAGTTTTTTTTTCTTGTAAGACTGAATCCAATTTGCTCAAAATTCTTAATATTAGTACATCTGTTAGTGAGTTGTTTTAAACTGACATTTGCAACAGGCCGAATTATTGGATTCCTAATACCCATCCCCACAAAATTTAAAATTAAAACATCCCTAAGGGGTGGGGATGTGGCTCAATAGCAGAGGGCTTAGCTACCACAACTGAGAATTTGGGTTCAATCCCAATTGCAGGCGGTTGGGGGGGGGAACCCTTCAAGTGACAAGGAATTATTTCAGTAATTGGAACATACTGCCAAAATATGCAAATAATTCCACAGACTTATTTTTAGAGTTTACTTTATGGGAAAAAAAAAAAAAAAAAACAGCAGGTAAAGTTTATTTTCATTTTCTTTTTTTTTTTTTTCCCAGTATCAAAGATCGAACTGGGGCCTTGCACTCTCCAGGCAGCACTTATGCTGCTGAGCTATCTCACTGGCCCAGGTTTATTTTCAGACACATATTTGAGGAACTATTTTAAAATACCTTGAACTCAGACTTCCTTGTTAAGGTTTTCCTCTGCCCTCCAGCAAGTGAATATAAAGTGTGTCTTAGACAACTCAACATTTATGAGCCTCAGTGTCCTCTGTCTAAAAGTGAGTAACAACGAAGCTTTCTCCCAAGTACTAGGGGAAATGAAGTGAGTTTAATGCATATGAAGGGATCAGGACAGTGCCTAACACGCTCAAATATTATAGCTTTAACAGTATTTTAATCAGGTTCAGTTAGTTCTATACATGCCATCAATGAATAATCACTAAGTTTGACCTAAGGATTAAGAGGGGCCCTGATGGTACTCAAACCCTGGTATTTACACTTGTTTAGAAAAACGACAGTCACTGTATCTTAACAGGTTATAAAGACCAACGTGATAACAAATGTAAAGAACTATTAGCTCAACAATCTAAATGCTTTAAAAAGGTTTAGTAAATCATTACCTACGTATTTTAGAATTTCTATTTTTAATGTCCAGACTAAATATGCTCGGACAGCTTTCTTCTACCCAAAGATCTCCTGGGCTATTTTGCGAATCATCAAGTTATTCAGATTACCTAACTTAGAAGCTTTATCTTTACTAGGGTAAGCTGTGGGGGTGGGGTGGGTGGGTGGGTGGATGGATGGATGGATAGATGGATGGATGGACAGACGGACACACACATAGTACATAAAAGGAAATTTATGAGTAGATTTGAGTTACAAAGTTAAATCGATTCTTTCCATTAATGCAGGCAGTTGGGTTTCTAAAGCCATGTCCTCAACAGAGTATGGAAAAGCCCTACAGTGCAATACAATTTTTGCCTTTAATTATTAAAACATAGGTAACATAAACAGTAATAATTTGTATGTTAACAATTTTTTGGGACAGTTATAACCATGTATGAACACGGAAAGCAGGTATCTCAAAGCCTGTATCCTTGCATTTTATTCCAGCTAAAAGGTTACAAGGAGTAATTATAACAGCAAATAGAAAAGCATACTATCTACAAATAACTAGAAACAAACCTTAATGTGTAAAAAAAGAAAAAAAAAAAAAATCCCAGAGGAAAGTATGGAACTATTATAATGTAGCAATTAAAAATAGAAAGGCCTATGATAAAAAGTAAGAAAACAAAATTATGTACATTTCTCTTTTAATAGTTCTATCTACACAAACACTTAAGGGTATTTCAGGTGAAATCAACCTGTTCTGTCCAAAGAACAGTGATGATCACAAGCTTCTCTTCCAGTAAAATGCCCTCCCAGGTTACTGAAGCCGCCAGAGCTCCTGAAGACCTGCCACAAGTCACCTACAGGAATGTGCATGCGCACGTACATTAAGACATGTGTCTTGCAATGGAAACAACTAAACACTACTGTAGTGACCAGCATACCTGGAGTGACACTAGAACTACTAACTAGAACTAGGCTGTTAATACGAATGACTTTCTACCCCCAGTGTGAGATGTTACCATTTACAACTCTGTGGCATCACTAGATGCTATGTGGCCTACCAAGGGTGGAAGCACAGGCCAACTGCACACATCCTTTTCCCACTTCACCTACTTTAAATGTTTTGGTATATAAAGCACAGGACGGAAGAGCAAGTAAGTGTTACAATTATGGGCTTGCCAGTTTAATTTCCCAGGCAACCTATTTTGATAAAGATTCTAATACAGGTAAAAACGCAACTGCAAAATATTATTATGGGGTGTACACATGCATTTATCAACCTCAATGAAACTTTTCCTGAATTTCCTCATATCTATAATAAAATCTAGTGTTTTGATGACTAAATAACAAAATTACTCTAAAAAACAGCATTTGTAACTCTAGGGTTATGTTCTCAACACCAAAAAAAGCTACTGCAGACCAAACTAGCATATAAATGGGGAGTGGAAATATGAATGGTACATCCTAAAGAACTATAGGGCTAAGACAAAAATGAGAGAAATATATTAATGTAGGAACATTTCCTCTGAAGCATAAGAAAGAGGAGCACAAAAGTGATTGAAGAACCAAAAAGAAGCTGCAGACTACTTGCTTGAGAAAGCAAATGTATTCCTGTTGACTAGTTTTGTAATTTCAACACATTAAATTAAGCACACTTATTTTATGAAATAAAATATCAACTGACTTTATTTTAAGGGTTCCAGCATCCCAGAGCCAAAAACAAATAGTGCCATCTGCCCCAGTAGAAGATAGATATCTCTTTGAGCCACTGCACAATGGTGAGAACTGAAAAACAATGACAGGAAAAAAATCTTTACAAGAAGAGTGATACAGTACAAATAATAAAACTTACTTTTTATCATCCTGGTATTAACTAACAACACAAACACCCCCAAGATAGATCATGAGAATCATGATATTAAAAGCTCATAAGCTCATGTAATTTTTAAAGAAAGCAGAAAATGTTTCTTTGGTTTAGTGAATCCCTGATATAATTAGTAAAGCGACTTAATACCTACTTTAAATTATAACCAGCAAGTTTTAAATACAGATTACATTGATTACCTGTAGAGATGTAATAGATGCACTGTGGCCCTGAAGAACAGCCAAAGGCGCACAGGTTCGAAGACACCAGACTCGAATCATTTTATCACAACTTCCAGCGGCAATCATGGTGTTCTCGTAGTTCACAGCCATGTCTGATATCTCAGCAGCATGCCCTCTTAATGTAGCTAATAACCGTCCATCATCTGTTGCCCAGATCTTCACCAGGCAGTCATCAGAGCCCTTGAAAAAAGAATGGACAGAACTGACCCTATTACTTCAGGCTCAAATTTCAACACTAGATTTAAAAAACTTCCGTTATATCCACTCCCCAATATTTTTAAGCAAGGAAAAGTGGTATCTTTGGAGGATTTTTTTCTGCATAAGGCTCTTGATTTTATCAAATCATTCACTTACAAAGAAGACCTATATATCAACCCGTAAACAAAGGAATGATGGTGCTGACAATAACATTTAACAGTGGTCTCCTACCTACCGTCCAAGGTAATCTCTACCTGGAATCTTCTACAACTTATAATCTAAGCAATTAACATAAAATATAACTGTAAAACAAATATAACATACACTGATAACTAATAACACCTGTTACTTTATTATACAGAACTAAAAGTATATTAATTTGGGGTAGTTTTTCCTAGGAAATACATAATATAGTGTCAGTTTCCAATTATCAGTCTCTGGCTTAAAACACTACATGATGAGCTAGGGCAGTGCCTGGGGGACATAGTCAAAGCTCTACCTGAACTATCTACTACTATCAATGTTACTGCTGATAGTTTTATTTAATAGTATTCTTATCTTTGAAAGAGTAAATATTCTCTTTAGCAACTAGAGAAAAAAGTATGATCAAAGGCATGAAAATGTGAAATCACTCAGTAGTTCAAGCAGTTACCAGTAGTTTGCAAACAAACTCAGAGTATGAGGTGCAGGCCTGAAGTCGAAGTAACACAACACGTAACTAGCATCCACGAAGGACATCACACCCTAGTGCCAGAAGCACATCTGAAAGGGTGTCCTTCTATCCATTGAAATGAGGCTATAGAGGAAGACACCACTTCAAAGTACTTGGAACTGTCTAAGCAGCAGAGCATGAGGGATAAAACAAGATAATGAAATCAAAAGGGATGGTGAGAAAGAGTAAAGTAAGTACAGGCTGCAACACTACACTGTCCACAGAAAGTGAAGAAGGGACTGTAGCTGCTACGACTCCCAGAAAGACAGTTCACAGCACCACCTGACACATGGGAAGAACACTGAGTAACTGTTCAGTATCAGGACAGGTGAGGAGCACTTGTTCAACAAAAATCTCTGAACTCCAAACCCTGAGTCAATTTATTCACCTGTTTATTTTCTAAAACTTAAGGCAATATAGTCAGTGTGGTTCAGCAACCAAGTGTGGAGCGAAAATATTTAGAGGGAAAAATGCATCTGTGCTAAACATGCACATGGCCTTTCTCCTTGCCATCATTCCTCAACAGGAAGTACAACTACTTCCACCCTATTAGGTACTGTAGTCCATGTATGACCTGAAGTATATAGAAGATACACATACAACATGTGCAAAAAATACACCATTTCACACAGAAGACATGAACATCCAAATATCCTATTTACAGGGGCCATACAACAGACTATATTTGGTACTGACTTGTACCCAGTACAAAAAGGAAATTTTAAGCACATGACAAAAGTAAAACCATAACATCTGACTGTCATCATAACACTGATATAATTAATTTTGCTCTTGTGAAATTGCATGAGTTTGCTTTACACCTCTACTAGAGTGGTTTCACATATTTTACACATTAAACAAAAAACACTCCAGCTTTTTACCAAAATATTGGTTAATACAAGGGTCAGGGGCAATCTGTGATTCCCCAGCAACTATTTTCAAATTAAAATTTAACAAATCTCACTATATTTCTCAGTTTATTTAGTAATCTTACAAATTTAGTAGTTTGTAATTCTGCTCTACTTAAATAAGCACTAAAAACAAAAGCAACATATATTCTCCCTTGAGTTCATGTTGTCACCACTAACCATCTTTCCATCAAATTGCAGCAAATTTTTCATTGTACTTTCAGGAACATCTATTAATCTCTTCCATAATTTATAAAATACAAACAAAAAATAAAAGGACTATGAAAAGAAAAATAAAATTTTTAGAAAAACATTATTTTAAGAAGTATAAATGGGTTTTAAAATGAATGTGGATGAATAAATTAAAAATTGGTAAAAATTCATGTGAGTGTAATGTGGAGCAAAATTTAAACAAATTTTTCAGTAGCTTGGTTCATTCTCCACAAATGTTACTAAAGTCAACAGTCAGTAAAAGAATAAAACATTATAATCTTCTAGTCAAAGGAAATCAAGTTGTTACAACAGTTATTGTAGGGAAATAAAGCCAGTTATGCAAATAGTGAGCAGTACGAGAAGAACACAGGCTAAAGCTAATGAAACAACGGTTATCTTAGCAAAAACAAACTATAATATTTGATTATTTCCTTAAATCCAGTAAGTGCAAAACATTTGGAAGTACTGAAATAAAACAGTAAGGAAGGAGGAAAAGACCTGAAAACCACAGTGGGAAACCTGCTATAGCTGATACAGGATGATTTTAGAAACACCTAAAGTGGCACTGTTTTCTTCAGCAAAGCCACCAGGTCCAATTTAAAAGAAAATTTTTTTTCAAGAATACCTGTTAAAGAAAGAAAAACTGGGAGCATAAAGTACAAGTGGAAGTAATAGCCAATAAAGCTGTGAAGGTTTTAGCTATGGAAGACAACAGAAGCCGGGCGTGGTGGCGCATGCCTGTAATCCCAGCACTAGGGAGGCTGAGGCAGGAGGATTGTTGTGAATTCGAGACCAGCCTGAGCTACAAAGTGAGCTTAAGGCCAGCCTGAACTGCACAGTGAGACCCTGTCTCAAAAAAGACAAAAAAAAAAAAAAAAAAAAAAAAAAAAAAAAAAAAAAAAAAAAAAAAAAAAAAA
>PVKA01008296.1:0-73616 GCA_004027165.1 Ctenomys sociabilis | reverse complement strand
CACTTGAACATATACTCATAAGTGAAATAAACCAGACACACATGTGTAAATATCGTATAGTCTCCCTAGTATAACAAGCGAAAAGCAGAAATACAAAAGGAAATGTATAACAAGTAAAATCAATTGAGTCAGATAAGGCAAAGTGAATGGCATAAGCTGCAGGATACTAATCAGCTTTTCTTCTGGATGGTTAACAATCCATCTTGTCTTTTAAAAAAGTCAGAACCTTGGGTATAATGCTAAAGAAAGCTGGTAAATCTAAAAGCTCTTTATTTCACTCTTGCCCTTACAGACAAGAAGTCAGTTTTTCATTTTTTATTAATAGGTTATTTGTAGATAATTGTTAGAAAGTTGAACAACAGCCCTTTAGTTAAACTTGTGAAAGTTTTCCTCATTCATTTTAGTTTCGTTTAATAATTTTTCTGGGTTCATTGAAATTATTACATTTTTTATCTTATATTTTCCAAACATAATAAATAATGAAATTAATTAGGCTTAACCAATGTATACTTATAGGCCAATGTTATTACAGACAAGGAATGAAGTTCAGGAAATCCAGAAGGATCTACACTGAAAACAGTCTGGCTTCCCCAGGCATGGGCTGTACATATCGTGGGGCCCCTAGCCTAGATCTCTGTGTGGTGCAGATCACTGCCGGCCTGTGTGTGAAGCACGGTAGAAGCACTCTCTCCTTGGGGCCAGACTTGTGCCTCTTCTCCAACTAACCAGCTTTAATCTTTGAGCCCTTTCGATTTCCTCAAACCCAGCTGAGGTCTGCTGCAACCTGGAGCAATTCATAACTATAATTATTAATAGACAGTATCAGTAAGCTGATAAAGCTGCTCTGAAACCTTTCCCATACTTAAGACTACAGAATATCATTGATCTTTATGTCATAGATGTCACAGTACTAAATGTCAGTGGCCGTGCAGATAAGGACATAGTCAATCCACAGTGACTGAAGTTAACTTATATTCTTTTAATACTTATGAATTATTGAATATTAAAATAATCTAGTATGTCTAAATAAATCTTATCATAAATCATTACTGTGAATTACATATGCATTTTAATTGCTAGTATTTCAATATAATTTTTGCAACTCTGTTCATGGGTGATTTTATTCAATTTTTGGGTAGTGTATAGGTTAGAATTCTAGTATCATGTAGAGGGAAAATCTTTAAAAATTAATTGGAAGTTAAGCATGGTGGCACATACCTGTAATCTCTGAAGTTTGGGACATTAAATCAAAAGGATCCCCAATTCTAGTCTCAGTGGAGATCTTAGAGGCTCAGTGAGACCTATCTCAAGATAAAAAGTAAAATTAAAAAAAGGTGGGGCTGCAGCTCAGAATTGGTCTGGGTCCAATTCTCTTCTAACACACGCACGCACACACACACACACACACACACACACACACACACACACACACCTGTTTTTCATCCCTTTTTTTCTGTAGACTTCTGTGTAATATTGATGATCCTTTTCTAAGTGATACAATTCATTGCTATAAACAAAAACTGACCTAAGGGGGTTTCTTGATGTAAACACCTTTCATAAAAAAATTTATTTAACAAGTATTTGATGCTTAGATTTTCTCTTTCGTTGTATGACAGTTTTGTTATACTTTCAAGAAATTCACCCACTTTGTATAAACTATTGAATTTGTTGAGATGTAGTAGTTGCATTATAACTGCAGTGGTAACTTTTGACTTTTATTTTCTGTGATAAGTCTTTTTCTCCATCCTGATGTTGGTGATTGATGTCTGTTTTTTTCCTTGCTTAGGATAGTTAAGTCTTTATTAGTTTTTTGATCTTTCAAAGATTCAAGTCTTGATTCTATAGGAATTCATCAACCCTAGACATCCTTGCTGTATAGACTTTCTGTTTTATATGAAACCAGCCAAGAATATTTCACATGACAAAGTCAGTATGTGTTTGTATGTCTGTATTTATCTTTTTTATTTTTATTTTTGTTTTATTGAAATACAAATATCAATGAGACAGTTTTAAGATACCTTGACAAGATGGATTTGATAAATTAATACAATGCAAACTGTTTTCGTAATGTTTTGGTATCATGGAAGGTGCATACATGATACTATACTTACAGACATTATTATACCGTATGTCTCTTACCAGTAAATAAAGAGAGTGTAGCTGTTTGCGTATCTTATTTTTTATACCTGAATTACATCAAAGATTCAATAATTAATACTTTCTACCTTGTTTGTATGTCTAGATTAAAACACTCATATTTCTTAAGGAAATGAGGGAAAATTGAGCCATCTAGATTAATGTAGAAATTTATCATTTCTGATTCATTTCTTAAGATTTGCATTCGATTCTGTTGTTTTCCTCTAGTATCATGATACGAATTATTTCTTTTTATGAAGCTTGCTGTTTACAAATTACCTTACTTTTGCTTTATCAAACAATATTTTCTGAAGGATATTTGCATTAAAAATAGAAATGTGGGTTGTTATTTTTTTTCTTTTTTAAGCATCTTAAAAACAGGTCTACTGTCTTAGAACCTTTTCTTTGTGAGAAGATTTCAATGTCACTGAAACAACCACCCACTCATTATACACCATCATTTTCTTCTGTCTTTAAGGCTGCACATTTGGTTTTGAGCCTGATGTGGATTGGTATAATTTTCTTCAAATTTGTCCTCTCTGGGGTTTATTGAACTTCTCCAATATATGAATTTACACCCTCACTGAAGTTCATATTTTGGATGTTATATTTTTGATGGTTTTCCCTTGCTTACCCTCTGCCTTTTTTCTCCATTTCACACATTTTAGGTAAAGTAATCTTGATCCGTGTGTCTCTAAAGCTCAATTTATTGTTCTGAATCTTATTTTATTATTTTGTCTTCAGAACAAGTAATTTATTTTGATGCATCTTCACGCTGATTAACATTTTATTCCATTGTCTCCATTCTGCTCCTAAGGTATATTTAGTTATGTAAAAGTGTTCTGTAATAGTTCTTTCAGTCCTAGAACATTAATTAGATGTTCAAAATTCTTATTTCTCTCCTGAATTTCCAAGTTTCTTGAACATAGTAAAGAAACACTTTTAAATATTTGCCTGACAAGTAGGCCACTTAGGTCACATCATGAAGCACTTTTATTTTTGGTTATTTTTATTGAAATTGGCTCATCTATTTCTGGTACTTCAAATGTCAAGTAAGATTTATTTTGATTCCTGTACATTGGGATGTACTTTTATGAAGTTTTATTTGTCCTCCTCCTACTTCTCCTTCTTCTTCTCTCAGAAGTTTTGTGTTTTTAAGATGTGATTATCATGGATAGGCAGAAGAGCTCATCCATTCTTACCTATACTTGGCCAGATCCAACCTGCTTCACTAGTGCAAGCTTCCTAGAGCATATGGGGCCATCCACATGATGCTGGCCCTTCTGGCTCAGGAATGTCATCTATTGGCACACACACAACTGAGGTTTCTCCTCTCATCCTTCCTCTTCCAGGAATTTGACTCATAGCAGTTGTGATTGGCCTGGTGTCTGCCCTGGATGGAGATGTGCTGGACTTATTAAGAACCTTAGATACCCTACTCTAAGGGACTGCATAGTGTCACTTTGGTCTTCCCAACATCAAAGCCAGCAAGACAGACAGGCTCTGAATTGTTACTCCCAAGTTTGAAATCTCTCTCAAGACATGCAAAATTCTTTAGTTGCTTCTCCTATCCCATGGTTTCTATGTTATTGGTGAGAGGGTTGGCCTGCTAGGGACTTATTCTGATACCATGGAAGCTGGTCTGTCTCAGTTACTTTTCACTTATCACTGGGCAAAATACTCAACACTCAAAATTAAGGAAGGAAAGGTTTACTTAGCTCACAGTGGAGGTTTTAGTCCATTCTCTGTTGGCTCCAAGGCAGACAGGAATTCATGGTGACAGAAAACAACTAAGAGCAGAGGAAGAGGAGCAGTTATGAAGTCTATCAAGCCTCTCTCACTTCTCATTCCTGTTGTGAAGACCCAGTCTCGTGGGAGGAAGTGGTGACAGCTGTGGTGAAGATCTGTGCTCCTCTGAAGTGATGGCACTGTGTTTCTCAACCTCTTCCAAGGATGTGACGCGCAAAAGCCTTCCTCAATCCCTTTGTATACCACATACCCTCCCTACCCTGTGGTGTGGGGCCCCCACAGCCCAGGGTGTGGAACCACGGAGGCGATCCAGCAGAGTTGACGCAATGAATTGACCAGTACATGGCCCTCAAGAAAGACTTATGAAAATTTCATTGGTTTTATATCTTTATTATATAGGAAAATATAAACCATAAAAAAAGAATGTACCTCATGACACCAACATCCCCAAATAACAACAAGAATTTTATATTTATTTTACTACATTAAAACAAAGGGCTGGGAAGATGGTTTAACAGTCTGAGTGTTGGCCTGACAAGTTCAAGGTTTCATCACTTGCTAGCCCCAAAACTGGGCACAGTGGTGCATGCCTATAATCAGCCCTGGAGAGGCTAAGACAGGAGGATCACTATGAGTCTGAGCTCTGTAGTGAGACCCTGTGGTAAGATCGAAAGAATTTTAAAGAATCTATCTATTATACTTGTGGTTTTTTTTTGTTTTTTGTTTTTTGTTTTTGGCATTTTAGGGAAGGGTCTACAGGGTGTTCAGGGTCTCACTACTACATCAAACTCAGTGATTCTCCTTTTTATAGCCTCCCAAGTTCTGAGATTACAGGCATGCACCACCATGCCTAGTCTCAATCACAATCTCAGTGTGCCCAAGGGCGGGGCAGGCATGGCAGCGCTGGGATTAAACCCCTGCACCCTGCACCTGCCTGCAGGCTCTTTAATCCACTGATCTATTTGACCCTATCTATTATACTTTAAACCAAAAGAGATTTTCTAATATTGTTTAACTTTCAAAAAGTTTTGCATATCTTTCATGGTTAATACATAGAAACACATTACCATAAAATGCATCATAATTCACTGATCATTTATCACCCAAGTAGGCTTCAACTTTTCTGAATTATAAATTTTATAGACCTATGCATCATTATATGGAAATGTTCAAAAGGAATCAAAGATCAATTTTCCTTGCATATATACATAATACTATCATGCATTAGTAAAGAAACAAAAGAATCCAGAAAAATAAAAGAGCCACAAATTTTACAATGGGTTTATGTATTTGTCTTTAGGTCATTTAATAAATATGAATCTCACCAGGGAGATAACCCAGTAGCATAAGAGAAAAAAAAAATAAACAAACATCAAACAATCTCTGCAAGCTTAATAACTAACCAAAGGATGGGAACATAGTTTAGTAAATGTATATCAGTAACAAACAAAATAATTACAGAATTAATCTTAGAATAAAAATATGAATAAAATTAGAATTATCCCTTCTAATAAGTTGATGATTAAAGTGAAAAGTCCTCAATTTGGCTTTTTTCTATTATTTTGGTGCAGGGTCTCACTATGCATGCAGCCCACATTCATAGTGATCGTCCTGCTTTTTGCCTCCCATGTGCTGAGATTACAGGCACACGCCACCATGCCCGGATTGCATCGCCAGCTCAGCACACCCGAAGGCGGGTGTGCACGGCTTGGGGAACCAAGGATCGAACACTGGTTCCTGTGCTTACCTAAGCAAGCGCTTAGTCTGCTGAGCTATACCGCCGGTCCTTCAATTTGGAAAATGTACAATGAGACAGGCTCTGTTGTGAATGACTGATGAAAATGAAAAACTTTTTGTAGAGAATTTTGGCAAAATGTATCATAAGCTTTTCAGTATTTATTCCCTTTGGCCTACTAATTATACTTCTTGGAAGCAATTTTAAGGTAAGAAACATGAATACAAAATTTTTATGAAAACTTTTCGGTGTTTTTTAACTATAAATAATCTCAACATAGTATTAAGAGACTGAGCTAATTTGGTAAGGAATACAATGCAAACATTTATGATAAGGTTGATAAATCACATCAAAAATTATTAATAATGCTTGTATTATAGTAATGATTGAATAAAGAAAATTGCCAATACTGTGCAAAGACTCTGAGACAAACTACTGTAAAAACTATCTATAGTTGATGACTACATATGTACCCAAATGTTCTTATCATGGAGCATTACAATGAACAGAAATTCAAAGAATTATTAATTTTTTTCTTTACAATAACCAAGAATTCAGTTTGCAATATTAAAGTCATTTGTTGAATAGTTTGACAGTATCTTTGTAAAAGTAAAAATACACTGAGCGTGATGACACATGTCTACAATCCCAGTGCTGGAAAGGGTGAGACTGGCAGATCATGATTAGTCCTAGATGTGTAGTGAGACCCTGTGGCAAGTAAATAAATAAATAACAATTAAAAAATTTAAAGTAGAAATCTACACATTTGGTAGAGGCCAGAGGTTTAGGGATTACATAAGAATGCTTTTTGTCTCTGCTATAATTCCACATTTTCATATTCTTTAAAGAGAAGAAAACTTTGTAGACTATTTGGTGTTTTCCTAGAAAATAAAACCAAGTTTAATACAGCAGTTACAAAAAATTAAGAAGCAAGCTGGGCATGGAGGTAGACAACTGTAATTCTAGTATTTGTGAGGCAGGAGGTAGCTAAGTCCAAAGCCAGCCTGAGCTTCAGAGCAAGACTTGGTCTCAGCAACCAAAATGAAACAAGACACAGCACAGAAAGCACACAAACAATAATCAAGAGGGAGTTTGATACTTTGTATGAGATAAACATACCAATAATTTACTACCGTACCAATATGTAGTAAGAAATTGAAGAATACAATCACATTCAAGCGGATCAAGACAAGGACTATGAATCTATAAATTAAGTTAAGAAAAATGTTCAGGACCAAATTGTGAAAAATTAGCAATAGCTGCATAATGCGAGATATGCTTCATGTGCATAAGTAGAAAAATTATAATAATTATGATAATTATGATACTGTACTATGTACTAAGAACTTGTAAGTGGTCTCAGATGGTAATTGATTTTTCAAGAAGAGTATATCATTAATTTTATCTTTTTCTGCAGACAATATGGAGAGACAGAAATTAGTGTTGCATGAGCCATTTAAGATTTTTAATCCCATTTCCAATAGACTATCTTATGGAAATCTGGAGCTAAAATTTATCCTAAATAAAACATAAACTAATACATAAATTATTATTTTAACCAAAAATAAATAAAGAAATAGTTAGGTGTGGTGTCTGGAGTCTGTAATTTCAGCACTCTGGGAGGCTGAGTTGGTAATATTGCCTGCTTTCAGTCCAGCCTGGGTAAATTAGTGAGATTCTGTGAAATTCTGTGAATGAATGAATGAATGAATGAATGATGAATGAATGAATACTAAGCTACACTGCATATTGAATAAGAAGCATACATGAAGAAAACAAAATTTTAAAATGACAATTTATGCTATCATTTCTTCACACTGTGTACCTTGATGGAGTAGAAGAAACACTTAAAGTCATGTCAGGGATACTGGATGTCAGAAAAGTTTCTCTTCAAAAGATTTATATCCTTACAGCAATTTGGGAGTATGGCCGTCTTCACAATGTTGGTTCTTCCTATCCAGGAGCAGGAAGATCCTTCCATTTTCTGAAATCCTTTATGATCTCTTTTTTCAGAGGACTGGAATTTTTCTTGAAAAGATCTTTACTTCTTTAGTTATATTCCTTCCAAGATATTTCATTTTCCATGGTGCTGTTGTAAAAGGTATCATTTCTCTAATTTCCCTCTCAGTGTGTTTGTTATCTGTGTAAAGGAAAGCAACTCCCAAAATTGCTGTACAGATTTAATGCAATCCATATCAAAACATCACCAACATACATCCCAGAACCAGAGAAATCATTCTTAAAAATTATTTGGAAGCAGAAAAGACCTAGAATAGCAAAAGGCAATCCTTGGCAACAAAGACAAGGAAGGAGGCATTACAATTCCTGACTTGAAATTATACTACAAAGCTACTATAATAAAATCAGCATAGGACTGGAAACAAAATAGACCTTAGGATCAATGGAGTAGTTTGGGAGATGCAGAAGTCTCTACAAACACACTCAGTGACCTGATCTTCAACAAAAGGGCCAAACATGCTTACTGGAAGAAAGATAACATGTGTAAGAAATCATGCTGGGAAACTGGCTCTATATATCCTGAAAACTAAAACTTGATTCAGGTTTATCACCATGTACTAAGCTAAAGTCAGAATGGATCAAAGATCCAAACATTAAAATAAAAACACTCAATCTCCTGGAAGAGAAAGTAAACTCTTGAAGACATAGAGGTAGGCGCAGGGTTCCTAAACAAAAATCAAATTGCATGGGTAACACTTGAAAGAATTAATAACTGGGACCTCCTTTTGTTGAGAAATTTTTGCACAACAAAAGAAATTACCAACAAAGTGAAAACATAGCCCACAAATTTGGAAAACATCTTAACTAATAAGCACTAACACAAAGGTCTGCTTTCTAGAATTTATAAAGAATTAAAAAACATTCAGGCCACAGAATTTAAAAGCCCAATACAGAAATGGGCATCCAAGATGAATACATACTTCTCAGAGGATGAAATTAAAGAAGCAAATAAATATTTGAAAAAATGCTCCACATCACTAGTCATCCATGAAATGCAAATTAAAACAACACTGAGATATCATCTCACCCCAGAAAGAATGGCTATCATAAACAAATCAATTAACAACAAATGTTGGAGAGGCTGTGGGGAAAAGGGAACACTTCTCCACTTCTGGTGGGAATGTAGACTGGTGTAACCATTATGAAAATCAGTGTGGAGACTCCTTAAAACTAGGACTGGAAATCCCATTCAAACCATCTATCCCCCTACTGGAAATTTTCCTGGAGGAACACAAAACTTCACATCATAGTGATATATGTGTACCTATGTGTATAGCAGCACAAGTTGTGATAGCCAAATCTTGGAAACAACAAAGATGCCCGTCACCTGAAGAATGGATGAAAAAGATGTGGTATTTTTATACAATGGAGTGTTACTCAGCTATAAAGAATGATAGACTCAAAGCCTTCCTATTTAAGTGGATGCCATTTGAAGATATACTCATAAGTGAAATAAACCAGACCCACATGTGTAATATATAGTCTTCCTAGTATAAGAACTCAAAAGAAGAAATAAAAATAGGAAGAAATAACACAATTAAAAGGAAAGTGGGAACTTGAGGATTAGACACCAAAAAGAAGGCAAGGAGAAAAGCTAGAAAACCTGACAGGGGCAAAGCCATAACATTTGTACACACAACATGGGTAAGGCAATGATCCTAAGAACTATCAGTGGGTTGTTGAAACTAGCAGTTATTTTGGGGGAATCTCACTCTGACTAACTATATATGCTGATACCTGTGAACTGAGTAACTGCACTGAAGATAGCAATGTGTAATGGTTTGGTCATGCTTAGAATGCCTGTCATTCTGGTCTTTTAAATATGTACTACTTGTCATGACATACCAGTTATGGAGAGACTGTATCTCAAGTAAATGTCTTTTACTTTTAAAGGGTAATAAATGGAAAAAAAAGAGGCAAGAGAAAAAAAGTCACAGGACAGTCCTGCTACAATGATGTACATCTTTATATTTCTAATTTTCTGTGTAAAAATATGTAACTGCTTATTCATATTTTTTTTTTACTTTTTTAATTCGTTTTCCATATTCTGTAGAGACTTAAAATTTAACATATCAATACTTGATGGAAAATACATGTTCAATCTTATGTCTAAAATGTTTGATATCCAGACAGATAGTGAAGTTAAACCCACTTGCGTATGTCGTAGGGCAATAATAAGCTTCTCTTCTGGAGGGTTAACAACCTAAGATTGCAGACCAAAAGTTAGAGATAAAGAAGGGCTGCAAGGACAACCAACATTTTGGGCTTAGCCTTTCAAGGTTGGAGAGGAATCAGAACATAAGAGAACCTGTACTCTAACATCCTGTACATCAATGATGTCCCAAATTTTCTGAGCAAGCAGATTATGGGGTCACAGAGGAAAGTGATCCACGATGTAGAGTGTGCCTAAGGAGAGTCACATGGAGAGAAAACATTCTCTCCAGCTTTCACCAAGAGCAAATTGGTCAAACAATGGCGGTGACTCACCCACATGCCTGACAGTGAAGAAGGATCTACACACTGAGGCACAAGGTTTTGGAATAAGTCCTAAGGGGACTTGACTGACCTTATCAGGTACAAAAGTTACATTTCTTGTCTTGCTTTATGTTGGTCTTAACCATCCAGCAGAAAAGGATAGAAATGAAGTATGAGAAGTGAATCCATGTTAATATGCTAAGCACTAGAAGGCTCAAAACAACAGATTTGGGCATTGCCAGTCCTGTGGATCCCCCACTACTATTGTAGACTACTGGACTATACTGGAATATTTTGCTGAATTCATGTACCTACAATATTTTAATGGCAATGGAATACCCATCTCTCAAAAAACTAAACAGAAAAAGGATATAAAAATAATGGACAATTTTGTATGTGTATATACAAAATAGGATAGGTATATAGTTACTTTCTCTTAATTCAATAAGAAGAAAGATCTGTACTAATAGTATTTGGACAGGATATCATATCTGTATCTTGTGCTAAGAATGACTACTACAAAGACAACAATATTCAATGTATTAATTGTTGTAACTCTCCTACCAACCTGTTTTGAAGCTGTCTCATTGCACTTTTTTCTCAATAAATTAATAATAAAAAAAGATTCAGATGACTGAAAGAGGCAGGTATGGAAAGGAATGGACAAAAAGTTTTGAAATTCATACTAAAAGGCAGAAATACTTTAAAAAAGCTTCAGATAACAGTTGTAGGGAAGATGATTTATGCAAATATTTATCTTTTTATTTTTTAATGAATATGAAATAAAAACATTAAAAATGATATAAAGTTTCACTAAACAAAGTGACAGGAATTCAACAATGGTTGCTATATTTTATGATGTTATCTTCAAATTAGTTTTTAAGCTACCAGATAGAAATGTGAAGAATTCATTAGAAAACAAAACAACAACAAAAACGTTATAGTAAGTTAAAAAGGAAAAAAAAAGAGTGAAAATAAAATAAAATTAAGCATTAAGTGCTCCTTTCAATAAACTGTCAGAGATTGGCTGTACAGTTATTTAAATTATCCTGCGTATATACAAATAAATATATCTTCTTTCCTTTGTCCATTTTCTCATTCCAGTTTTTACTTCCCACTTGACAAGTTCTTTCTCTTTTACAGGACCTAGTGGACCTTTCAAATTTTATTTACTCTTTCAGGTTCTCATGCTAGTGAGACAATTCGATGTTGGCACATGTGGGTCTTATTTATTTTTGTTATGAACACAGTCTCCAATTGCATCCATTTTTCTACAAAATCCTCAAATTGATCATTTTAGAGATGAGAAATACTATACTGCATAAAAATACCACATTTAAAAAAAATTCTATTCCTCAGTTGATTGGCACAGTGTTTTTTTCCAACATTGAATATGACAAATTCTGCTGCTATCAACATGGATGCATGTGCATCGCTGGGGTAAGATGATTTTAGTTTCTTTTGGAAAAATACTTAGCAGTGGAATAGCTGGCTTGAATGGGATCACCAATTCTGGTTTTCTCAGGAATCTCCACATTGATTTCCCTAGTGGTTAGATTGGAAAGAGGTCAGTGCCCTCAGCTTCATTGCCAAGGATAGGACCCTTGCTATCATATTGTTGAAATCTTGTGGTCATTGACAGGTGGACAGACCATCAACGGGTGACTTCAAGGTCACCCATCTGTGAGAGGACAACAAAGTGCCCACAAAGTTCATTCCTTTTCCATGGAAATTCAAGCCTTGCTGCTCACATCACTGCTCAGAACCTAGCCTCCTTTACTGATAAAGGGTAAGTGGCCACTTGCCTGTGTTTCTTCCCATGCAGAGTGACTTGAACAGGTATACCCTGCTTTTAGGTCTGAGGCATAAGAGATCTGGGGCATCTCTTCCAATTTAAGTGCCTTGGATGATTCAAATGATTGTAAGCTATTGACCAGTGGCTGACCAATATAAAAATTAGAACAGCACCATTAGTCATAGGGGACAGTATTGTACTTGTACCTGGAGTTCCACCTGGGAATGATATAGAGACAAGAGCAGACCTGTTTCAACAGCTTGGTTCCATCAAAATATGCCCAATTTCACACTGGAAGAGTGCAAAATGGAGTTTTCTTAACAACAACAAAATAGATGTTTCTATAGGCTGTTGTAAGGAAAATATTGTATTCAACATATTTTATCCTATTATTTTTGCTACTCTGGAAAAATTCTGCATAAATGGTCCTTACCAGCATTTAAATTGGTAAGCCAGACTCACACAATGGTGGAACCCTGTGTAATGGATTGTAACATGTGCTTTGGAAGAACTTCATATTCCTCTTCTGTGAACTCCTGAGAAGGAGTTGTCATGGCTGTATTTCCCACATTGGCTGACCTGGGGCCACTCTTTCCTTGTGTAGCTTTGTGAGAGAATGATAGTCCATGTTCAAGAACAGTGTTTCAGCCACCAGCAACTCAGGCCACATTCTGACCTCATCTTCTCTCCTTTTCTACCTTCCTATAATTGGGAAAGCACACATACTGCTTATCCCAAGATGTGTCACTTCCCCAATGAAATCATGGTAGTTCTACTCTTAAAAAGATGCAAATTTTGGGGCCAAGGAGATGGCTCAGTAGAATAAGTGCTTACCTGGCAAGCACAAGGTCTTGAGTTCAATCCCTGGTTCTGCAAATAAAAAAAAAAAGGACTTCAGTTACCAGTTTTGATGATAAGCTAAATGGCCATGTCACTCTTTGGCAAACATGTTCAAGTTCACTTGACATTCTTTCCCTTTCATCCTTCTCTCCCTTACCCTTCATTCCCTTGGAAACAGAGTTGGAGCACTGTCCAGTGGGATAACTTTAGCTAATGGTAAATAGAAAAACACTATATACAAAAAAGCAAAGGTGCTATTTGGTTTTAATCGCCTTGTACATAAAAAAGAAAGCCAAATTAATGTATTGACTAAAATAATTTGTCATAATTCCTTTTCATTCAGCTAAATGAAATAAGAAATTATCAATGATATTAATGACCTTATAGACAAATAAAAAAAACTTCTGCCAGAGCCGGCGAGATACCCCAGCAGATTAAGAGTCTGCTTTGGCAAGCTCAGGGCCCAGGGGCTCTATCCCAGTACCACGAGCCTCACTGGCCCTGCCCCTGGGGAGCGCTAAGATGGCACCCTAGTCCCTGCGTGGTGTCAGGGACTGAAATCCCAGCGCTAGCAAGGCTAAAAGCAGGATGATCACTATGATTCCGAGCTGTGTAGTGAGACCCTGTACCAAATTCATAAAATGAAACACAAAATGTTTCCCTAATTCCAGACACAAGTGGACAGCAGAAGAGAGGTAGAAATGAGAAATAAGCATGTTGTGAGTGTGTTGGTGAAAGAGGCTAAAAGCTGGGGCAGAGCAAGCGTATTTCTGAAACTTTATATGGAAGAATGAATTCGTTGGCATACGTGAGTAGATTACAAACACGCAGTGCACACCTCACATACCCATTCTGAGCACAGAACGAGGACCTGAGACCTAACAGCTACTTGGGACTCTGACCTGGTCCTGAGAAGTTCACTGCCCAGTGGCACAACACAGATTATTATGAGATGTAATGATCGTCTTAAGGGAGCCAAAGAGAAGTAGAGGAGTGATTTGAGTTCAGAAAAGACTATAATCAATTAGAAGTTTAACAAAATATCATCAGATACAGAGGTGCTGCTGGGGTCGGCAACCTTCATTGCATTTTTTTCAAATACAATTTCTTCAAATCATGACATATAGACTTCCTTAAGACTATGGCTTCCCTTTTCTTGACTGATAGGGAGAAATGTGTCATTGTGAAGCAGTAATTGGCTGAATTCCTAATCACTGTACAACCTCACAAACAATTTAGACAGCAGTTCAGACGGCAAACCTCAGCAGTACAGAAAAACAGTTACCTACACAGAGAAACTAATAGTTCTCTTAACTGAAAGAGTAAGAAATACTGATAATTTCAAGAAAATACACCACTTGATGTTAGTTAGAGTGTATCCCTACTTTGTTCATGCTTGATGAAATTGGTCAGCAGGCCATGGTGTCAGTGGGGCATGAAGACTAGTTGCTATAATTCTCCTTAGATTTACATGTATATATTTCTCAATATTTCATGAACTTTACCAACTGTTTTCTAGAAAAAGAAATTTTTGAGCTAAAACAGTTTAGTAAACCGCAAAATAAACAACAAACAATAAAAAAATAACAAGTAAATCATCTTCCACTTTTTATTTGCTAGAAACTAAGGGTGCGACCCAGGCCTTTTCTCCAGCATCTCTGTACCCATGAAAGAAGAAGTCTTGTGTTTCTCCAACACATCTCCTTCACCTGGGAACGCATTTAGACATGTGTGTTCTCAGGTACCACCCGGATATACTAAATCAGCACCCTGCAGGGACTGGTTGTGTCACAATGAGGCTGCCGGAGATTCTGCCTGATGCTCAAGCTGGGAACCATTGTGGAAGCACAAAGCATTATGGAACCACTGGGAAACACAAACACACATGGGAAAACATTGTGATGATTTCGCACTCACTAACATGTCTGAGCAATGTTTGAATACCACCCCTATGTAAACAAAGCATCCATTATCTGCACTCAACTGGAAAAATGAGGGGTGATTTTTCCTCTGCTCATTACAAATGAATCTTGCTAAACAACTGAGAATTGGAGAACAAAGAATTAAACTGGCAGGTATTGAACATCTGCTATTCCTACAACAAAGTAGTACTGAGCTACTGCAACTTACTCAAGAGGCAGAGCTACAGAACTTCTTTCCTGTGGCCCAATGCTTTAAAAAGTCACACCCACAAAATAAGAAAATAAAATAAAAAATGTAAATGACAAAGAATGCAGTGATTTCTATCTGTGAGTAGAACCCAGGACTCTTGCATGGGTGAGGCAAGCATTATATGTGAGCTGCCCTCCTCCCAGTGCAATATTTTCAAAGGTAAAAGGGATAAAGAACTTTCAGTGCTGATTTTTGGAAAAATTAGAAATGAGATTGGAGACTATAGTAGCTTTCAAAGGCTTTTTTTTTTTCCTCTTCTACCCTGTACTTGAAGTATTATATCCTGAGTACTCATCTGATCTGATTCCTTCCCATGCCTAAGAAGGTTAAATTTTAAATTTTATAAATTTAAATTTCATAAAATACGCTGATGTTTTTCAGTGTTGGCATTAAAAATATGGATCTTCTAATCATTTCCATAGCAAACTGACCAAATGTGCTGTCCTAGGTTGAACAGGTAGCACCGTTGGGTGCTATATTGACACTAGCTACCTTGTTCCCAAACATATTTTTTGTGTTTGTTTTCTTTTTTTCTGACATCCATCCTATGTGACCTGCCTGCTTGATGGAAATCACATAGAAAATTCTCCCTTGGTGTTTGTTTCAACATTTGTTTAGGCTAGTGTCTAGCATTTCATCCCTAGGGAAGGAAATATAGACTTCAATGTCTAAGAAAGCTCAATGAACTAAGTATATAATGGATGCTGGGGCAGCTGCCTTGGGGAAGGGTGTCTAACCCAATCACTCCCTCAGTCCCCTGCACCAACAGGGTGTTTGTACCAGGATGAAGGTCTCCACACTGGCAAGACACTGCCTATCTTTCTGTCAACCTGCAGGAGCAGCAATCAATATTTCTGTAATTATTAAGCCTCCTCTTTGGCATAGCTGAAAAGGTAATCTAATCGTGCACTCGTACTGCAAACAGAGCTTTTCTAAATTCTTCTTATTATCCTTCTTTACATATTTATTAGAGCATTTTGGACTGATCCATGCAAACTGCCTGAGAGTAAGCAGCAAAATGAGCCCCACTGTTGCCTGCTTTCCTCGGACTATCAAACCAGCAGTGAAGATCAGACAGGTCTTGATGAAATAAATGCAGGCTGCTGACTCTTCCAATTTTGCTGCACTCCTCTGTGTCACTGGTGCAAGCTTGTTCAAGATTGAGATATTTGCAAACTGTCATCTTTTATAAATATCTGCATTGAATGACACTTTCTCCTTGCAACATTTCTCTTTGAAATGCACCTGGCTGGCTCTCAGGCTGAGGAATTTCATTGCTTATGATAGGTGATTAGCAGAAGGCTGCTTCCTCCTCTCCTCACCTGCTCCCTTAGAGGTCTTTCCCTTCCTCTACCTCCCCCTCCTTTGTGTCCCGCCTCTCCATCTCCTAGGGAAAACCCTGAGTCATACCTCTAAAATACTAAAGAGCAAATTTGTCAGAAGCATTATGTCTCTTTTAAAGAGACTTTGATTGAACTCGGCACAATTACACTACATAACTCACAAGCAGAAGTTTGTCCAAGCTGTTAGCACGACTATAGCATCCTCTTTACATAAAATCTTCTGAAATGTCTAGAAGTGATCTTGCAATGTTACCATGCTTAAAATAATGGATATTATCCTTAAAATATCCTTTTGGCTTTAGTCTCCAGTTGCAAGGAAACAACATGATCTAATGACAAAGTTACTGACAATGTTCATTACCATGTCTATGCCCCCTTTTTTTCAGGATGGATGTGAGAGTCCCCCAAAGCAGTCAATATTGCTACCACACAAATGAATCAATGTGCTTGCACATAAATGTTAGGATTAATATAAGCACTGAGATATCAAATTCAAATCTAACTGGAAAAGGATCACTACATTACTTAGAATTACCCCTTATTAGAAATGAATATGTAGAGATTATGGGATAATCAACCATTCTCAGTTCTTAATGTATCGGATCACATTTCCCATGCATAATTTAGTTGAAAGAGGTTTAATAACTTAATGTAGGATTATTTTTATATATTTGGATTGGAGAAATTTTTATCAGTAGGATTAAGAGAAATTCTAATAATCAGTAAGATTGTGGTAGATTTCTAATTCCCATAAATAGTATAATTTAGCAGATATAACCTTTACCAGTCTTATTTTTACTGCAAAATTTTGCAGTGTTTCACTCTTATCAACTGAGAATTATTTAAAATGTGGTGCTAACTGAATAAATTGTACTTTGAGGTGAAAGTAAAACAACAGGGATGTATTATAAAAACATAACAATTCACTAAGTGTAACACACATAGTGATTTACCATTTATGATTTTCCTTGCAAAGCTATGTCAGAAACAATGTGATCAATGCACGTTAGTACACTATGATGTTGTGGCTTATATTACCATGTGCTACCCTATTCTATACTCCAATGAATGCAGTAATGTACAATAATGCGGAGTATACCTTGCTGGCTGATTTCCACCAGAAATTTTCCACATGCTCCATAAGACTTTTAGTATTTATATAATGTGATCCACATGCAATTCACCTATACTTAGATAAGCCTTGTAACATGGATTTTAAAATATTTTCTTTTAAAATTCTTACAGTTTCTATTCTATAGAAAATGTATTTTATGTCACATACTGTATTCTATTTTTTTTTTTTGTATTTTTTAGGGAAAGGTCTACAGGGTATTCAGGGTCTCACTACTATATTGGACACATAGTTATTCTCCTGTTCATAGCCTACCAAGTGCTGGGATTACAGGCTTGCACCACCATGCCCAGTCTCAATTGCCATCTCAGCATGCCTTGGGGGCAGGGCTGGCACTGCAGGCCTAGGGATTGAACCCCTGGCCCCTGTACCTGCTTGCAGGCACTTTAATCCACTGAGCTATTTGGACAGCCCCTATGTTCTGTATTTTAGTGACATGTTTGATGGACATTAGATAAAGAATGGTTTAGAATCAGCGATTGATAGAAACTCAGTTATTCTTTTGATACCAGAAATATAATTTAATCATGTACATAGATAAAATAGGTAAATAACTCTCAGTGAAAAGCTAACTTAATTTTTTCATATCTCGCTGATTTTAGAGATGTTTTATCACATTCAATTAAAATTTTATATTAAAAGCTAATTCTGTTAACTCTAACCATGAAACCCAACTATTCAATTCCATGTATGAACTGATTTTGGATTTTTAAGAATTTTCATCTTGTACCAACAACTACAGATCAAGTGTAAGAATTTTGAAAAAAATATCTAGTATTCATAATAATTTTGCCTAGAAACTATAGCTAATACAGACTATACAGTAATTCCTATATTTTTTGATGTACTTAAACAGCACTTGACCAATATTTTAAAAAAACTTGTCCTCAAAAGAGAAGTGTGAATTTGTGTGGTCATCGAGGAGGTGGACATGTGACCTGGCTTTCATGACCATACCCTTTTGCACTTGTTCCCATATGGCTTGTTTTTTGCTTTTTTTCAAATAATTGGCTATCATTACTGGCTTATTCAGTATAGGACAAAACCCCAGAACTTCAGCAGCTATAAACTTTGTCCATAACATATTTTACTTTGAGTCACATTTGAGACTTTTAAGGACACCATAATTTCATCTCTTCAATATTTATGCTGAGTCTTCTAATTACTGTGTAGTACAAGCTTTTTCTTAACTTTAGGGATAGGAAACTTGAAAATCATCGTCTTACAATGTGCTATATTTGAGCTACTTGCAGTTCTTGGTTTTGGAAATATAAGGTCAAAAGTCAAGAATATCAGAAAAGAGATTCCCAACTAAAAACTTAGATAACTTCTGAAATCCTTCTAAATCAAAGATAATAAGTCAGAAAAATATACATTTAACTATCCTGTGTAAGCAAAAAAAAAAAAAAAAACCTTATACTAATATGTTTCTTACAGCATTTTACAAAGATTTAGATATTTTAAAACTACTGCTTTTGACTTCTAATGGAATTTTTCTATGTAAGATATTTAATTTAAATTCTTTTCTTAGCCTATAGGTAATAATACATCCTGAAAGTAGGACAACTTTACTTTCTGTAGTGAATTGATAATAGGCCCTTTAAATAGATCATTTTGTTTATTTTCAATTTAATTGCAATAATTATATTTTGAGATTATCCTTGCATTATAGAAGGCATATATTTCAATTCATTGATTAATTTCTACCAAACATTAAAGAGTATTTAAACATATGTTTGAGTGATCACCACTATGATACATTGTTATCAACTGGTTTCCTTAGTGGGGTTTCATGAATCACTTTTGCCACTCTGTTCTACAGCTTTCTTGCAAATTACTTAATATGTGTTCTATAACTTGGATGTGATACTCCAACTTGGAAAAGCAATTGAGGAGGAAAACATGTCTTTCAAATAAAAACAAGGTATTTTCTTATTCAGAAAGCATCTTTTAAAGATACATATAGCTACATTAATGACTAGTAAAAGGGTTATAGTTTCATTAAGAAATCATTGCTGCTTTACTCTAAGACACTACTGGTAAACTGAGAGCTCCTCATTTATCTGAAAGAGTGAGAGCCTGATGAAATATTTGCATTAAAGCAAATGAATACTGAGCGGGTTTGATTTTTTTTGGGAGGGGGGTGGCAAGGTACCAGGGATCAAATTCAGGACCTTGCTCCTGTCAGGCAAGCATTTTTTCCACTGATCTATCTCCCTGGCCCCTGAGCAGGTTTTTGTTCTTTTGTCTCTCTATTCAGACTCCAGAAGTAAAGACAGTATTAGATAGGAATAACAGGAATACAAGCAAGTGACCAACCCTCACGTGTAGTACAGATGCACCTTGTCTTCCAAATCTTGCTTCCCAGTGCTCTATGGGCTTGACCTGTCTTTTGCTATAGTCACTGACTTGTGTATTGCCAAGTACCTTGAGCAAGTGGAGTCACTGAAATAGGAAGACGCTTTGCCCTAGCCCTAGGACAACAAGGCAAGATCTCATCCACTGCCCTGTCTAGACAAAATGTGTGTTGTTACTAGTTTCATAACAATAAGTGAATCCTTTGAAGAGTAGAAGAGGATTTTTTTTCCACTGGAAAAATGTGTTTGCTACCATTTCCATTTCCTTTTACCTTTTCACTTTTCATTGATGCCCATGTTTATCTGAAAAGTAAAGTGTCTGTTACCTGAAAGGCTTTTGGTAAGTGCCACAACACACAAAAGAACAATCCTTCACCTCAAGAAGATTAAAAAATGGAATTTTTCTCCTTTCATGAGATATAGATAATCATGGAAACAAAGTTTTATTGTCTGCCAAGAAAAAAATAATTTTGTGCAAAATATAATAAATATAATAAATCATAATAAAATAATGTATAAAATATAATTGCACAAGACGCTGAACCCCTGTGTTTGAAGCATTTTATTTGTGTGCATATGTATGTGTGTGTGGTGTGTGTGTCTGAGCATATTCATATGTGTGTGTGTGTGTGAGAGAGAGAGAGAGAGAGAGAGAGAGAGAGAGAGAGGGAGAAGGAGAGACAGAGGGAGAGGGAGTCATCACTGCTATCAATAAAACATGGCATATTTGCTTTGCAATAAGAACCTTCAATACAATACTGGCATTTGGAAATCTCATTTGCATATGGGCCTGCCTGGTTTCCAGTGACCAGATGGATCCTGACTGTGTGCCAAGCAATGTTTAAGGCCCATGAAATTCATTAGCACTATTACCTCTGGCATGATTTTGGGGAAAAATTACTCAAAAATAAAACTCATATGCTATCTTTATATAGTTTTCCAAGTCATCAATGTAAGGTTTGAACTCTCTGATCTGAAAGCATAAGGTCATCCAATGTATGCTACATTTTCTTCCTCCATTACATTCTGAAGCATGTGGGGCTCTTTACTCATTCATTGTTTAATTTATTATAGGTAGGCCTCTCTTTTTCACTAATTCTCTTCTAACTGTGCCCTGTATGGGCTTCTGTTGTATACAGGCCCCTCTATGAAGACTGGCTTATGTTACTCTTCAGCAGACAAAGTCCTTGCTGAGCACTGGTGTGATGAGGCTCTCTCTAATCCAGTCTGTGTGCTGCCTTCATTTCTGAATCTTAACAACAGTTCCCAGACACAATGAAGCCAAACACAACAGACATATACACTGTCCTCTGAGAGAGCCAAATTAGCAGTTATTTTGGGTCAACATCAGGGGAAGTATCTCTGGCTCATAGAAGACAAAAATACTGCTAATTCCTGTGGCATATAGAATAATTCTTTGGAAAATTAGATTTCAAGCAACAGTTCACTCATTATCATTGTTGTTCTTGAATCTTCTTTTCATACTTCCTTTGTATTTTTCTCCTGGGCTATTTTCTCACTTGTGATGAAAATAAACATAAAAACAGGGAATACAGATATAATGTAATATTTTTCTAATGTTTTCAATTAAGCAGCAGCTGCTGTTACCAAGCTGTCATCTTTGTTGCTATGTGGGTTTTGTGTGTATGCCAGTGTAGGACTGTTTACTTTTAATATAGGCGTGCTAGCACTAGAGATACTCTACAGATTCTAGGTTAACATTGTTAATCTACTAGGCCATCCTCTCCATTAGGTGTATATGTGACTAATGGCATCATGATTCTTCTGGAATAGGTTAAGAATCCCGGGAATCTGATGTGCCTTACAAGACAAAGAGAAGCCAGGTGTGAAGCATCTTCTTAACAGTTTGAAACATACTGACTTGGCTATGAGTCTTTGGTTTCCCCAGTAAAGCCTAGCAAGATGCAGTCAAAAATAACTAAATAAAGTGACTCTAAGTCTCAGCATAGAACTCATGAGTGCTGACACCTAGAGGGCCACCGTAAAGCAATGCAATCACTAGACAACAGACAAAATTCAAGAGATAAATTTTATAGAACCAGCTCATTGCTGGTAGGCTGGCACAGCAGAAGTGCCAGTCATTGCCTCTGCAAAGGGGCTAGATCCGTGCAATGAGGAGCGCTCCTTAGAGACACTGGACAGTCAGTTTTCTCCCTACCCCTTAAGATCTTGTCCTCCTATCTAAAGATCTAGATGTAAAAATCATGTTTTGGATAGAATCAGAAGCAGTATATACTTACTTGCATGAAATATACTAATTCCTTTTTTAATCCCAATATTTATTTGGAAATCTGCATGGAGCAGTTCTTGCATATTCCACAATGATAAGTATCCCCCTGGGATCTGAAGATGCTACTCACATATTTCAGCATGATGTCTCTGACCTGGTTTGTTCTATCCTTCAGCTACCAAGCTTATAAGGGCAAATACTCAAATTAGTCACTGCACTGAGCAAATAGCTTGCTAGATTTTGTCCTGCATGCTTTATGAGCCCGCCTTGCCTTTATTTTTGAGAAGAGCAGTCAAGTGTATCTTATGTTTTCTTCTATGCACTTTGGTGTTTTGCATCCAGTACTCATCTATGAGTATGACTGTTGCAAGAGATTAGAAGTAAAGGCTATATGTGCACACCCCACAGTTGGTCCTACCTGTATCTGTGACCACTGTCATTATCCTCCATCTTTATCTGTTCAAAAATAGCTTCAATGTAATTTGCAGGGTCCCCTTTCTGATTGATTGATTGATTTTGCAGTATTGGTGTTTGAACTCAGGCCTTTGTGTTTCCCAGGAAAGCACTTATTCTATTGAGCTATCTCTCTGTCCTCCCCTTTCTGGTTTAAACTAATTGATGACCTAATTTAATCTGACACTTACAACAAATCTTGAGCCTGTGTATATTTTGTGAACAAATACATTTCCCTAAACTGGTTGTTAACAAAGTGGGGGTTAAAGTCCAGTCTTCTTGATCATGTGCTGAGCTCTGTGTGACACATAGGCTACTGTGGTAATGCATACCTATAAAAGTGTCTGTTAGGGCTGGCCAGATAGCTCAGTGGATTAAAGAGCCTACTTAGGAAGAAGCAGGGGTCAAAGGTTGGATCTTTGGCCTGCTGTGCTGGCCCCACCCACAGGGCATGCTGAGCCAGAGATTGAGATTGGGTAGGGGGCACACACTTGGAATTCCAGCTCTTGCAAAGCTGAAAACAGGAGAATCTCTACAATCACTACAAGCTCAATCTGTGTAGTGAGACCCTGTAGACACTGCTAAATTAAAAAAAAAATAAAAGAGTGTTTGTTATTGAAGAATAAACTTAGGTTTTCACATTGACTACAGCTTTCTATCCAGCACCAGTGTTCAGTTATTTCCTCATATTATTTGTGGACCTTTATTCAGTTAGCTCTCTTATTCTGTATCTACAGTACACTTCTATATTTGCCTGCCAAGTATGCTAGCAATGAGAGAAATGATTGGTTCAATATATCTTTGTATCAAACTTGAGATAAACTGGTAATTATTTTTCAGCCTAAATTCTACCATCATGAGCTTTCATATATTTTAAAGTACCAAACTTAGTTATAAATGTCAACCTGCAATATTTCCGTTCAAAGTAGTAAAGTGAATTTAGGATGACCGAACCAGGAGGTACAGATGGGTAAGTCTGGTTACATGGAATACCAGATCCACCATTTGCAATTTGTGGCAATGAGCTCAATGTTCAAGCCTCAACTCTCCCCATCTACATGAGAATCATAATATCAATGTCTTACTTTCTAGAAATAGGAAAATTAAGGTCAGAGTGTACATAATAGTAAGACTGTGGACTGTGAAGCCTTAAACAAACATAAGATCTTATGTTACATTTTGTGTTCTCCCTCCTTCCTTCAAGACTCTTTGTAAGAAGGTAGAGCTGCTCTTGTAACTTGTTTTTTTTTTTCTTGAATTTTTTTTTTAGAGAGGGATCTACAGGATGTTCAGCTTCTCACTACTAGATCAAACTCGTAGTGATCCACCTGCTTAAGACTCCCAAGAGCTGGGATTACAGGCACACATCATCACGCCCAGTCTCAATTGTTGTATCAGCAAGCCCAGGGGTGGGGCCAGCAGGGCATAACTTGTTAATGTTGATGAACTGAGAGCCAAAGCATGGTAAGCCATTTCTGCCTCAAAAGAATAATGAGCTGTGAAATCATAGACTGCCAAGTGTGAAAACTGCTGCTGTGGATATGTAGTTTACATTATCTACTTCTGGGGTCTCTATGAAATCATATATGAACAGTTTTGACTCTTGACCTCTGACCTTTGACTTCTGATATTAGAGAGTTTTGTCTCAGAAGACAGAAGTTGAATTTGACAGTCAGAATTCGCCATCCCATCTCCAGTGATGCTCACCTAATCCTGCAACTCAGTTTTCACAAAATTTTACCACTTTGGAGCTGGACAGCCTCACTGCTTTTGTAAAATTAAAAAAAAAAAAAATTGGTACTTTCCCACTTCACTAGGTTTCCTTGATACTCTTGGTTAGGTTGGTGTCCCTTTTCCCTTAAGATTCTGTGTTGATAAAATGTCTCAAATCCAAGACATATGAGAATTTGTTCACTAGTAGGATGTTGTATAGGAACATTACATCATTCTGTGTGGGTAATTCACAGATTTCCAAGACCTGCGTATTTGCTGGGCACTGTCACGGCTTCTGACGCAGCATCCTATGTACTCCCTAGGAAGCCCTCGCTTCTGGAGGCTGCCTTTCCATTTTGCAATGATTTCAATTCTGGTACTATAATGACAGCTATCTTGGAGGGCCGTATTTCATGCTAATATGGTACCTTCGAATAGAGAAAATGATTGACGTTTTGTTTAGTGAGCACCTTCTCTGTGCCACATGCATTCATAAAGGAGCCCCTCAGCAGCTGGGGAATTATTTCTTCTTTGCAGGTATTGAAACTAAAAGTCAGAAGAATAATCATTTGACTGAGATTCTACTCCATCCTAGCTCTTGCAAAATTACAGGAAGTCCATGTAACAGTAATTTCCAGTAGGATATCACTGATTTTGGAATAATGCTTAGGAATGAATAATACACTTCGAAAAGATAAAAGCTTTAAGAAAACAACTTCTTGTACGGTTTCTTGCATATTTCACTTTCTTTTTTTTCACTTTCAAATATGATTTTAAAAGATTTTTCAACCAGTACGGCACTTATGAAAACAAATTGAGCATTGCTTTTGCGATCCAATTGGACCACAAAGCGTCTTTGTTTCTGAACCTGTGGGCACAGAGCTAAGACTCAATGGAATCCCAGTAGAAAAACTTTCGTATGCTTCTTGCTGTTAATCTGTAGTTTCCTATTTTCTGAGTGATCACTTGAAGGTAGAATCCAAGCTCCAATTTTTTTTTTTTAATTTTAGAAGCTATTTTGAAATGATGTTCTCATATGATTCTGCTTCAGGTTTCTTAGGCATGGGCTATATTTCATGAACATGGTAGATTCTAAGTGCTCTTTGTTTTAAATGTGAATACTGCTTCTTGACACTTTGATAAGCGATACTATTTCATGGCTGATTAATGTATCTTATGTGTTTAAAAAAGGCCAAGAGGAGGTTAGATTCAATGCTCAAAATCCTGCAAGAAGATGATTTTAAATTTTTGTCAATGTTGGTGAGAAAGCAGTGCAAACAGGTCAGATTAAATTTCTTAGCTCCAGCAAGACATTAAAAGAGATTTCTGAAGTTACCTCACCTTTAATAAAATGAAGTCATCTTATATATTAATATATTAATATTACAGCTGGGTTTAAACTCAGGGAGACCAAGCTTTACTTAATAGTTAAATCAAATTGAATCTCAGATTTTATGAGTGATAAAATGACAATAAAATGGGTTTGGTCAGTAAAGATAATAACTTGATTCAGTACTTTGGATGTAAGTGTTTAAGGTTTCCATGATAAAACTGTAATTTTACACCCCAAAGTGTGTTAATATCATTAAGTGAGGTAATAGGCAAAGTGCACTGATAATGCAATACCCACAGGACCACTGTAATAGAAATAATTTATAATGTATCAGCAATAAAATCTTTAATGTTATCTCAATTCAGGGCAGCCATCCTATCTGGGGCTTCAGATTACATTTGTTCCCTTCTCTCACCACCACTATGGGCACAAGTATTAACTTAAAATAATTAAGAAAATGGTTTTCAGATTGCAGAAACCCTTTCACAATTATGGACATAACGACAATCTTGTTAACCATCTTCACTCCGATTTTTTTTTTATGTTTGATCGATACAACTTATTTCAAAGTTATTAAGGGAGCATTACTAAAAATAATCTTAAGAGTCAATTTATCCAGTCTCATTTTTCTGTATTTTAAACCAAACTACTTTCTGATATTTGAAATATACAAAAGAACATTTTGCAAGAGTACAGAGCTAGCTGTTTGTATGACCACACTTGTAATTTATTTTGAAAAATTCTGGTTCAACACTTCTACAGTTCAAAAATGAGTAACACATATTTTATCTTTATTAAATCATCCTGAAAATAGTATGTTTGTTTTTTGTTGGGACGAGGGATTGAACTTAGGCCCTTGCTCTTGCCAGGAAAGCACTTATTCTACTGAGCTATCTCTCCAGCCCTAGTATGTTCTGAATGATCAAAATTATTCATCATAATTTAAACATCTGCTAGGCATAGGTATATTTAAGCTAATAGTTTGCAGCATACGTTATAGTAAGAAGGCCATATTTATAGAGCTGCACTATGAAGCACATGATATTCTAGAGATGTATGGTTTTTTTGCATGTTTGAAAGTACATTAATAAAAATCACATGTAAATTTGAAGTTCATTTCCTGTAGTTTCCTCTTGGTTTTTGAGCATATTTTACATATTCGTCTAACTCACTCTAAGTCCCAGGGAAAAAGCTCTGCAGATTCTATACCTAGGCATCAAAGCTAAATACATCAATGACAATGATTGTCCACGCAACCTATTCTTAGGAAGTTTCCCACTTTAAATGACCTTCACCAATCTAATTTTATAGCAAATTTATCATCATCTCCAGAGATGTGAGAACAACTTAATTCACTGTTTCAAGGTCACTGGGAAGAGGGAGATCAGCCTGTGAAATGAAACTGTCCCTACTGCAGAGCAGGGGCTCTTAAACCAGCCACCACACACTCTGGGCTGTTGCTTGTGAAAATGCTCTTTATATTTTCTTTATATTTTCTTTGTGTAACTGTTTTTTTTTTTTTTTCAAATTTGGTTTTTCATAAAAGTTTATCTTAGCTACAAGGAAGAGAACCAACTTTCACAGATGACATTCTTTACATGAAATATATAGCATGTGTGAATATATATCAGGTGAAATGCACAGAAAGGGTATAGAAGACAGAAAGAAGTGCTCCAGAAACAAATTCTATCAGCCTTATGTGTCTATATCAAATTGACTGACTTCTCAGAGGACCTTGGTCCTCAGGGATTACCCATATTCTGGGGTTGCTCATGTCTCAGGCAGATAAGAAATTCAGACACTTAGTTAGAGAGGTCAGCATTAAGTGGATCTCGCCTCTGTCTCTCTCTGGCCTCACTTTTATCCTACCTGTCACCACCAGTCCCTGAAAAGAAGATTCCTACTCAGACATCTCTGGAGGTTGAGTTTTAGCCTGGAAAGTTTCCTGGAGCTTCGTACATACATCACTGCAGTTCTGTGCAGGCATACCATTTCCTGTCCTCTGCAGAGCTAGGTTCAGCTCTTGGTTTAAAGACTAATAACCTGTACTTTCACTAAATGTCTCTAATCTTGCCTAGGACTGCTGGTGTGAATGTTTTTACACCAAAGGAATGACAATGATAATAATTGATGTTGGTGGTGCCTCTGTGTTCCTCATGTAATACCCTTTTGGATGGGAGGGTTTTTTTCCATTTAATGTATAGCTGGGAATTTCTCTGGGAGGCAGAGGGAAGGAAGAGAGGTTGCTGATGGAATTCAATATGGTGAATGTTTGAATTAAAAAGTGATTACACTTAAAGACACATTACCTTTAGTCCTCCTCAAAATACTCCTCCTCACATTGAACGCAGTTACACCATTGCCACTGCCACTTTCTGCTTCAGCTCTTTAGGTTGTGATTCAAGAGTGCTCGTATGAGTGCTGTTATGGTTATCTTGTGTCCTGAGCTAATTCTAAATGTTTACCTTTCATGGTCATCCTGACTTTGGGGAACAGTCAGAAGTCACATGGTACCTGATCTATAGAACAAGATAGAGGAAGACACCTTGACATTTTTTATTAGATAGAAATGGCCATAAATAATTGAGCAATGAAAAGTGACTGATTAAAAATAATAATAGTAAAAGATGTATTGGCATGAGTCCCTCCCAAAACGTTCCCTTTCTTTAAATACACTTAGCCTATCAATTTTCACAGTGTGTTATTTACTGTTACAAGTGTTTTTAAAAATACAGTTCTTTTGTATTATCCCTTGTACAATTAAAGGTTGCTGAGAGAAGTCAGGCAAGGATGGTGTTTTATCTGTGTAAGTTCAAGCCTGGATGTGCCACATTCTGACAAAGATGCGGGCAAAGTTGGATCCTCAGGTACTTCATCCTTAAAACTGGAAGCGTAGTACTTACTTTTGAGTTCTGGCAGGATTGCGTGTTTGGTGTTTGGCATAAGGTAAGTTCCCATGGGGGTCCTCATCTGCTTTCTTCATCTTTTTGATTCTCTTGGCTTGACCCTGTCCATTGGCAACCAACATTCAGGCACTGTTACCAAACAGAATTTCCCACCATAGAGTATCTCTGACCTGCCTCACAACTGGCCCAGGGCTGGAGATCTTCAAGAAGTTTAGGATACAAAACATCATGTCATGAGGCTGATTCTGAGGCTCACTGAAATGATACTTCGCCTAGAAAGGGACAATGAATGAAACAAACAATTCACAGGAGTTGAATCTTTCAAAAGGTGCCTCGACTTAAGGCCTTGAGTGAAGCTCAGAGTGCTAGGTGGGGGAAGAAAAGACAAACCACTGTGGATGGCACAAAGGCCAATTCATATTGATTCAGGCTTCTAGGAAATTAGTAAGCAAGCTTAGAGAGGATACTGTGTGGTTTCAGTACTGGAAACCTCTGGCCACACATCAATTGGATCTGATTATTGTTCTGCTCTTGTCTTTCTACTGAGAAAAGTTTACCCATCCGATTAGGAGGATGTGCTGAGCCTCTGAGCCAGGCAGATACTGGCAGAAGCAGGAATTTTCTCAACAAACTCAGCAGTTTAGGGGCTCAGAGGGAAGCCTGAGTCTCCCCAAGGTGACCTGAAGCACCCACCCTTGCAGCTCATTTCATATTTTACCCTATCAGCCACTTGTCAGTAGAGCTTTGGCTTACATTCTTTGAAATACTTGGCTATGTGGATTTTCTTAAGACTAAAAGACCGATGAGAAAACAAGGCTTTTTGCTTTTGTATCCATCTATAGCCACTATGTATGGCTGTGAAGACAGATTATCACTATACAAGACACAAAACACAGGCCTATTTAGGAAAGGTCCTTTTTGGCATTGGGCCATGTACAACGTGTCCAGGGCTGTGTGCTTGTCCCATTGGCTCTATCTGGGTGGTTTATAACCTAAAGAGATGCTTATTTTTGGGATGTGTTGAATGCCACTCCACTTTCTAACTGGGCTGCTACATAGGGGCCATCTGATATCAATGATGGCTCAGACTCTAGCTTGAATTTTTCAAGTCCTCTGAGCATTTTGCATGGAGGACTCTTTTTTTGAACTTGTATCAGCCCCATCTGCATGGTTGATTATCTGTTCCAGGCCTGTCTTGCTGGCATGTCACCCTGCTTCATTCTTGAGTAGTTTCTAGCATGAATGCACATTCTTGAGCTCATCTGATGAGTCTAGCAATTCAGGCTACCAATAAATAGGCCATTTTATGTCAACAGAACAACAATAGACACGTCACTCAAATAGCGATAGTTTAAAGATACGCAATCAAGGATTTCTTGGAGCTGAGAACATAAAGTATGCTGAAAACTGCAGCAAGCTGAGGAGCATCATTGCTGAGCAACCAGCTGCAGAGCAGCAGCTTTAACTCAGTTTGGAGCGACCAAAATCCCCTTGCAGGAGCAGTGGAACTCCTGATGGAGGCGTTTATTCTTTGGCTTCTTTGAAATTCCCTGTTGTAACTTTATGTCCAGCATTCTGATGCATTGAATGTATACCGTATATATTTAAAAACAAAATCTCTTCTAGGCCCCTCAAGCATCCACAATGTGCTCCCTAGGGGTCCGTCATGCCTCATCTGCTCCAGCCCACTGCAAGGAGGGACAGTGCCACTCTTCACCTGTCTCTGCAGGTGGCTCAGACCAACTAAGAAAAATAATGATCTTATCATCTTGGAGCCCATCAATGTAAAAATAGTGCAGCTGTTGATGGCACTAGGCTGTTAGACCACGTGTATCAGAGAAATGGAGAAAGTGGATTGCTATTTCCCAGGCTGGATGTAAGAGCTTCAGAGAAAACAAGGGCAGAGATTAAAGAGGGCATGGCAGCCCTCAGCCCTGGAGGGTTTCAGGTTTCCTCACTCAGGCCCTTATCAGGCTGGGAGGAAGATGACAGAAGATAAACTTTAAAAATAAATGCCAACAAAATTCCTGATTACTGTCTCTGCCCCCCTCCTCTCTGTCTGGTCAGCAACGTGTTAAGTGAATTGAAACTAGATCGTAGGGAGACAGGCACAACTGGTTATCAGTGGCAGTAAATGGAAGATAATAGCCTCACTAGAGAGTTATGAAATGGCTTGTCTTTGAGCTGCCAAAGTGTTTAGTCTCTCTTTTATTATATTCACAGCAGTAATCCGATATGTCCTGACTTCTGTCATCTGTATGTAATGCTTATCAACTCTTTGTCAGTGATTCACCCTCTTGTCTGGGACAATTATTCCTCAAAGTGCTGAGGTTATGACTGAAGCAATATTATGACTGAAAAGAAAATATGAAAGGTGTAGCACATCACAGCAAGCAATCTGGGGGCTGACGTCAAAGCCAAGGAAAACACTGTTTGATAAAAGAAGCAGCAAAGGCGAAGTTCTGTTCTCTGCACTCAGGGCATGGCTGGCTTGGCTGAGGTTAAAGAGGTGCATGACGCCTGTCTCTGGGACTCTTTACTAATTCATGGTGGCGGCATGCAGCCTCTTGGTCCTCACCGCTGTGTCATCATTTCCATTTTACAACTCCCTTTACAAGGACTTCAAATGAGACTCGAGTGAGAGCTTGGCAAAGAAAGTTGAGCATAACGAGGCTACCAGTGCTCTGCTTTGGAACACAGTGTTCTGCCGCGCTTGCTCCCAGCCGCACTAGAAGATCATTATTTATACCTGCCATATGTTTTAGAGGACCTCACCTTCCCTTTCAAAAGCAGCAAGTGTGTGGTGAGTCAAGCTGGCATTCTAGAGGCTGGATTAAAATGAGCATAAACAGAAGATAGTCAACTAAGTTTTTCAAGGGAATCACTGGTTCATATTTTAAAGATTTAGATGTGCTAGTACACAGGTGCGTGACCTGAGCAATCTGGGAGACTGAGGTAGGAAGATCACAAGTTCAAATTTAAGCACGGCCTGGGCAACTGAGCAACTGAAGGGAAATGAGGCTTGAACTTAGGAAGTTGTTCGACCATAATCAAGTTACCTAATTCATGTAAGCCTGCGCCTTTCATACAGAGGATGAAATAGTTCCTGGTAAAACCTGACATACAGTGTGAGTCGAGAATCAAGAGATGATAGAAAGTGTTTGAGCAAATGCTCGGCTCACATGATGTAATAAATAGTCATCATTAGCCAGAACATCAAGAGGAAAGTTTCAATATTAGAGGCTTGATTCAGATCATTCAACAACAGTTTCTTTTTTATACAGACAGCCTTGTTTGTGTGGTGCAATTGGCTTGCATTTGGCATAAAAAATCCCTAGGATTGCCTAACTTTTCATATCATGCCATTGTGCAGCTGCTGCAGAATCTATGGAGAATAAGGGGCATATACATCGGCAGCTGTGAGATCAATAGCTGGTCCTCAGCAAGCAGTGATGGAGGAAGGGCCCGCCAGAGAATCAAAGATGCTCGAGGACGGCTCCAATAGGACCCAGCTAGGCTGGTAAAGAACTGATTACCTAGAAAAGTGGTCCAACAGCTTGAGTAAAGGCTGGGACCCCTTGGTGGCTCATAAAGTATGTGTTTCCCCTTATACAGATAATTGCATAATTTTAAACTGTCTCACCGAACCTGGGAATACTTGACAAGTCCTCATCCTGCCTATAGGAAAGCAACTTGAAAATTCCATGGTATACATTTTTATATCTTCCTTCATCTTAACTTTGTATTTTATTTGGATAAGATTCATGTGTATGTTACTATAAGTATATATTACCAGTCTCTGAGAATATTTCTTTAGGTGTCCTACCACACATATATATATTTTTATTTGTTCTAGATTTTAATGAGAAAACACTTTAAATTTAGGATTAGCGATGAAAATGTGATTAGCTTCAGAGAAAAGTTCTCTAAGGTATTTTGCAATGTAAGTATTTAATGCCAGTAGCTAATTTCATTTTTTTTTGTTTCAATTAGGAAATAATATAGAATTTTAGAAAATAACTTTTCTGGCAAATGTCCACTTGGGATTTTTTTGAAATTATGAATTATTTAATTTGGATATCTAATTTTGAGCTATCTTTGTATTAATCTAATAAGACCTAATTAAACTAATTATACTAATTAAAATGACTAATCTATTTTAGAATTTTCATATGGAGGCCTGGTGCTGTCTTTGCTGTCAGGGTTGTGTTAACTTTAAGAATGTGTGGGAGGTTCTCTCTTGCTATTATGTTCTGGACATAACATCTTGGAGATGACCAGGATCTGGATTCTAAATACCTAAAGGCTTGGAGTTTTAAATAATCTGCAGTTGACTTTCAGAGGTGGAGTTGTTACTTTTCACTGTTTTGTTTTAGTTATATTATTCACCTTTCTTTTTAGTTAAATATTGGCATTTATTTTCCCTACAAAACTTTTTATGATGTTCACACGATGTATGATTGTTGCTTATGATAAAATGTTCTCAGTAACTGAGGTTTCATTCCATTTTACATTGCAAACTATCAAGCTTTTCTTACTTTTTATTAGTCAAAATATGTTCCTTAAGTTGATCTGTGCTTGCACAGACATGTAATATTTTCTTTTGGATTCCTTAGTCATCTAATTTCTCCCATTATAATATATTAAATATAACATTCAATTTTTTGTGCTTTATAATGAAATTGTGCATTATAGGGAATAAAGTTTATGTTAAATACAACTGAAGCAGTATTTATGTTTAAAATCTGTTCATTACCATTATTCCTGAGTTCTTGTTTGAATGGCAAAATGAGATGCAGTAATTATTTCTATTTTATTTATTTTTAATTAATTTTATTGAGAAAGTAATGGCAATGAGACAGTTTCAAAACAGGTTAGTAGGGGCTGGGAAAATGGCTTAGTATAATAAGCACTTCCTTGGCAAGCGCAAGGGTCTGAGTTCAGTTCCTGGTTCTGGAAAAAAGAAACAACAACAACACCAAAACAGGTTAGTAGGACAGTTACAATAATTAATACATTGCATGTTGTTTTCATAGTAATTATTCATAGTATAAGATGCAGACATGATATCTTTTCTAAACACTATTAGTACAAATCTTCTCATTGAACTAAGAGAATATATACTTTTATATACATATATATTTTTTTCACTACAACATGATCCTTCATTTATATCCTCACTTATTTTTAGTTTTGTCTGGGATGCCATTCAAATATTGTAAGTGCATGAATTCAGCAAAATAATCCCATACAGTCCAGTAGTTTATACTAGTAGTGGGTTATCTGTAGAACTGGCAATGTCAGAAGTTGTTGAGCCTTTTACAGCTCAGCATATTAATATGGTTTTGCTTTTTATACCTCATGTTTATACTTTTCTGATGGATGGTTAAGATAAAGATAAAGCAAGACCTATATAACAAGAAATATAACTTTTGGATCTGGCAAGTCCAGTCAAATCCCCTCAGTATTACCCTGAAACCCTGTACCGCAGTTTGTAGATCCTTGGTCAGTGTTAGCTGTGTGGATGAGTCATGGCCATTGCTTGACCAATTTTTCTCTCTATGAAAGCCTGAAAGAATGTTTTCTCTCCAGGCAACTCTCCTTAGCCACACTCTACAAGATGTAGTAATTATTTTTAGTAAGAAATTTCTTCTGTTTCCTAAGTGGGTGGGTTTTATTTAAACTTTTAATATTCTAGCAATTTTATTGTGCTCAGCGAATGTGACTTGTGAACATGCTTCTTTTGTAATTCAGTGAAGATCTTACTTACAGGCTGTAAACACTGTGTTTTGAAACTATCTACCGCTTCTCAGAAAGTGACAATAGAATTAATCACAATAGTACTGGAAATTCAAGCCATCCTCCTACTACACTTCTCAACTGAATTATATTGATTCTATTTTTTCCTTTAAGGAAGGAAGACTGTTCATGTATTGTCCTGTTGCATTTCTTTTGAGATAAAGGAACTCATAGTAACTATTTCTGGACATCAAACTAAACTGGTGAATTGGGATATATTGCGGAATTAAAAAAATATATATATATATTTGGTTGTTGCAGGGTCTCACTATGAAGCTCAGACTCGTAGTGACGCTCCTGTTTTCAGCCTCCCTAGCGCTGGGAGTACAGGTGTGTACCGCCACACCCAGTCTCTGTGGCGGGCTCAGCACACAGGGTCAGTGTGGCGTGTGGTGCCAGGTGCCCGAAATCAGTCCGCAGTCCTTGCGCTTGCTTACGCAGGCACTATAGTTCACTGAGCCATCTCACCTACCCTAAACAGGGATACTTTGAAGTAAGTGGGATGTGAGGTTACCCAGCCCATGCCCCATCCAAATTTTCTCTGTAATGTAGAATATTAACTAAATAATAAAACTGGCAGCTCAAGGTTTTTGTAAGATTTTAATACTGAAAGAGTGTTTATGGACTAAGATATGATGGTGTAGCTTATTATTTAATGGCAAATAATCCATGAATATCAGAATACAGTGGTTACTACCTCTTAATTGGACTAACTGAGTGCCTTTTATTAATCATTGGAAATGATTTCAAAACCTTAAAATAGGAAAAGTTTTAATATTATTTATAAATTTAACCTTTCATTATTTTCTGTTTATTTTTTGTTTTGTTTCATTAATTAATTAATTATTTTTACAGGGTCTCATTATGCAGCCCACATTCATAGTGATCCTCCTGCTTCCTGCCTCCCTGCGGCTGGGATTACAGGCGCGTGACACCATGCCAGGACTCCATCGCCAGCTCAGCGCACCCGAAGGCGGGGCTGGTGGGGCATGTGGAACCAGGAATTGAACCCTAGCGGCTGCGCTTAGTCCACTGAGCTATACCTCCAGCCCTTGTTTTATTAATTTGATTGAGAATTGTTGTCTTTGTAGTGGTTATTCACAGTACAAGATGCAGACTTGATATCCTACCCATACACTATTATTACAAATATTTCTCATTGAATTAATGGATGCGATGTGCAAATTGTCCATTTCTGTATTACTATGAGAGTCTTTAGCAAGTTGAAACTGTGTGCTTACATGCATATTCATGTATTATACATGCTCATATTTTCTTAATCAAAAGTTGCACTCATGGGCCTGGGGATAGCTCAGTCATCTAAGCACCTTCCTGGGAAGCTCAAGGGCCTGGGTTTGACCCCCAGTACCACATGCCATGCCAGCTCCAGAAGTCTGGATGTGCTGAGCTGGCCACTGAAACCAGGTGTGATGGTCCAGGCCCTTAATCTCAGTGCTGGGGAGGCTGAGATAGGAGAATCGCTATGAGTTGTGCTTCATAGCCTGAGCCTATACAGGCTCAGGCTATGAAGCCTGATAAATAAATAAATAAGAAAAAAGTTATATATATGTGGCATGATCAAAATATATTGTTATGGATTTTGTTATTTTGCTATGGTTTAGAAGGTCAGAGATAGCTGAGTCATGTTTATAAGATTATAGGATCCTAATTCATACCTTATTTGGATTCAAATTCTCATAAACTGTGCTATGGGAGCTAATGAAATGAAGACTCATATTTCAGCTGGGGAGAAACATTGTATTTGTTTTCCAGAAAGTAAAAGTATTTAAGTAAAGTTTAAGAAGTGTGATTTTCAAATAGTATAAGGTAATTAAATATAAAATTTTGGCCTTTCAAATGTGAAATTAAAGTAAGTGAACAAGCAAAGATAAATACATAGAAGGATAGTTGTTTTAAAGAAGAATTACACTATATCTTGGGATTTGAGGCTCTGAAGTGAATTTAAGAAATAAATGAAGCTCCTTTCTCTTAAACCAGTGCCGGCTACAAGATATCTGCTATTTGCCCATAACAGTTAATTTCTCTTGCTCTGAGAATTTCATTGTGATCCTACTTATATTTTTACCTTTTTAATTTTTTATTTATATATTTGGTACAGGGTCTCACCATGTGGCTCAGACTTGTCATGATCCTGCTGCCTCAGCCTTCGAGCATTGGGATTACAGCTACCACATCCAGTTTTGGGGGCCTGCTCAGCACGCCCAGGGGCGATGTCCATTTGGAGCCCGGGTCCTTGAGCTTACCAGTCAGATGCTTAGAGGACTGAGTTACTTCCCCAGACTGTAAACTTATTCTTGGATTTTCCAGGTCATATTGGAAGGATATTTTTAAGGAATTTTGAAAAGTTTACAAATAAGAAAAGGCATATATAGTATATATCAAATATTAAACATGAAACCATATTCCAAAATTCCGCTGATACATGCATATATGTGTGTGTGTGTGTGTGTGTGTGTGTGTGTGTGTAAAATACAGTGAGCCCTGTATGCTATTGTGGAATCACTGTATGTGTCTTCCCCTGTGCTAGTATGTTTATGCAAAAGGCCATGTAAAAATGAAAGTTTCTTTTTAGGGAGTGGGAATCATTTTGGGTATCCACTTATAAAATGTAACTAGCACACAAAAGGACTGACACATTCCAGTCATTAACAAAACACCTCAGGTCAGATTTCTTGGAACAGCTATCAAGTCTGATTAGAAAGTTGAAACATCATTAACAGAGTGTATGGACAAGGTAAGAAATACTGTATTCTAGGTAGATAGAGCTACTCAGAAGAAATCAGAAAATCACTTCATTAATGACATGGAATAGCAGTAGATACCTAGGCATTGTTTCATTCTGTCCTTTGGTCCACTCTGATCACAAGAAAATAACATTATTACAACACTGAAGCAAAGATGGTCCTCAACATTTTCTGCCCAATTGCCTTCCTCCACTGAACACGATTTTCCAGTTCGCCTCAACTCTAAAACTCTGCATCTGCAGGAGCAGCAAAGATGTGGGCTCCCTTCTTTATGCCTCCTGTCATAGAATTACAGTTTGGGGACTACAGCTGCAAGTGGTTGGGGACACAGTGGGTTTCTGTGGAAACCTAATCACAAGTAGAAGGTAACAGGGAACTTCAGACTCTAGAACTATTTTGAAAAATCTTAATTAGTCTTCTGCTCTGTGTCACAAATTAACAGTGCAAAACCAACATAGGAGAAAACTCATCATAGAATGATACTGACAGGTATGTTTGGTGCCGGGTACAGACACTGCCTATATTCATCATGGCTCTAATAAGAAGCAAAATGTGTGTGTGTGTGTGTGTGTGTGTGTGTGTGTGTGTGTGTGTATACAAAAAATTAGTGTAAGGAACTGATTCATGTAGAATGATCATGGGGCATATCTAAAAGCTGAAGGCTAAAATCTAGGATATAGAATATAAAATAAATCTAGCATCTCTAAAATCTAAAATCAAAAGTCAAATGTTGGAGTCAAAGTCAAAAATCAAAAGTTCAAGGTCAAAAGAAAAGAGTCACACATCAAACTGAGCACCAAAAATCAAAAGTCAAAACTCAAAGGTCAAATCTCAAACACCAAAAACCAAAGCTTAAAACCTTGAAATCTATAGAGCAGGGATGCAGGGAGGAACATTCCGGCTGGAGCCGATACTATCATCCATGGAAAGCATTTCTTTAGAGCAACCCTAATCTTTCCTTGAGGTTCTTTCAGTTGATTAGATGAAGCCTATCCAGATTATACCAATAAATCTCTACTTATTAATGGAAACAATAATCACACCTACAATATATCTCCACAGCATATATAGGTTAATGCTTGATAGGTTGGTGGAGTACTATCATCTAAATAAGATAGCCCATAACTCTACTCCTCTCAACAGCCATAATCATTCCACCATCCCTGTATTACAATAGTTTGGTATCATCATTATAATTAGTTGGATGCAGGCCCATTAGTATATATTTGCTTTTATTTCCTGAAACTTTAGTGTCATAACCCTAAAGTCATTTCCAGAGCTAAAGTCATGAAGATTTTCCCTTAAAAGTTTTACAGCTTCAAAATTTAACATTTAAGTTTGTTCAGTGGAATTCATGGAAGACCATTAATTTGGATTAATCCATTGACTCAGACTAGGCTCCTTTACTAAGTATCAACACATTAAAGCAATATGGAGTCTAATCACAGTTACTGAGCTTCCATTAATTGCAGAAGACCCTGTATTCCATTGGTCAATTAAGCTATAACCAATTAAGTTGTTTCTTTACCCCATTTTGGTTTTCTAGAATGGTTGTCATATCACAGGGTTGGTTGGAATTCATGGAACCATCTCTTGTTCTGAAAGCTGCACAGTTTGTAAATCAGTTTTATTTTGTTTCTCTGGGCTTATATAAGCTCTATGAAATGTAATTGTTTTAAGGACTTACTTTCTTTACAGTAAGTCCTTAATACATCTTGAGATTACTTGTGCAGGTGGTGAGAGATAGGGTCCAGTTTCATTCACACTGATTGTCATTGTTTGGTTTTGTGGAGGATCACGTGGGTGACTCTCCTTGAAAGAGGAGCAATTGTCCACATTTTAGCTGAACCTGACCCTATTTCCACGTAGAGCTGTCTAAGATTGTTCAGTTGGCTTTAAGCGTTGCATATGAGTCTAGCTGAGTACGGGTAGTAGTCACTGAGGACAGCAAGTATGTTCCCAAGAAACCCCACTTGCTGCTCCCTAGTGAGAGCTGGGGCAAGACATGAAAAAGAGCCAATGCTCTACATCATTGGCTGGGATTGAGCATCGAGATAGAGGCTATAACTTCCTGGGGTTTGAAAGATTACACATCAGAGGTAAAGCACTGATGCCAAAACATTAGATTCTATCTCAATTGTGTAATGCACATTGCTCTTTATGCATATCCTTCTCTCTACATATGGCAAAAGTAGGCCTCTTACCTACCCAGCTCATTACATTCACCTCCTTCTTCCTATTCTCAAAGTCGCTCATCCTCAAGTCACTTCTTTCTTCATGAATACATAAAACCCAGGTCGAATCTTGGAATGAGGCCATCATCATGGCTGGACTTGTGACCCCTGGGCTCCCCATAACTTCGAATGTGCTTTAGAGTCTTCATTCTCCTTGCGGGTTGCACTGCAAGTGGTAGATTCAAATCAACACTTCAGAATTCTAATAACTTGTGCATGGGATTATAAATATAAGCTTCCCAGACCAAGACGAAGACCAGAAAGAACTTTTTATATGGTCTTATATTATTTTAAGACTATTCTTTACATATTGTGGATTCTGAATACCTTTGTCAAAAATTATATGGTCATATATATTGTGTAGTTTTTGTAACATATATAATCTTGTTTCTTCAGGTCCTCTCACATGATAATTCCTTTTCTTTTTTCAATAATTCCAATTCTTCCATTCACTGTCTGTCCATTGGGAAACTTCTGCTCCTCCTCCAGGCCTCCATTTAGATATTACTTGCTCTCAGATTAGGATTTGTGGACCCCTAATTAGGAGCCGACAGTCATAGGACTGCACCTACTTTATGTTATGTGATGTTGTGCTTTATCCAAAGTGATTATTTAATGTTCAGAAAGGCCATAAAGGCAGAAGTTCTATCTCTATTGTTTTTTCCAGTGCTCAGTGTATCACTTTATGCATGATAAATGTTCCTCCATCAAGGACAGAATGAGGATTTTCCATTACCATATTACCTGCCAGAAAAAAGTATTGAAAACAGTGTAAAATTTCAAAGATAAAGTCATACCTATATATATTATGGCACATGCATATGATAAGGTCTTGCACGAAGATTTAAAAAGAACCCTATTGTGAAACATTTCTAATGATAACAGATTTTACAGAAAATCTTAACTCCCAGAGCAATCTTTACTGATTTTATTATCAAAATAGTCAGCATTCTGGATTATATTTGCATGAATATAATCATGCACCTAAACTGTTGTGATTAATTATAATATTTAATTATTATAGAAATGAAATGAGGACATACCACTCTCCTCATCATAGAGTTCAGGTGACAGAGGGAGTGTGTGACGTAGTAAAAATGACTTCCTGTTGGGGTCCTGGTGATTGAATATAGGACCTCAATACTGAAGTACCTCTTAAGCTTTCATGAATTTTTTTATTTATTCTGGATCTCATTGAGCCTCTTAATTTACCAATCTGGGCTGGGATGACAAGTCACTCTTGCTTCTGGAGGGCAGGGGTTACAAAATTGCCCAGCTAAAGGTAATTCTTATTTACATTCATGGATTCAATTCCTGATTTTGTCTGACTTTAAGAAAGATGTTTTGACAGTCTCTGATGACACAGACTGATAGGAGATGGAAGCATATCAGCATCTTAAGCATTATTATCTCTCTGGGTGAGAACTGTATTTTTTAATACATAAGCGACTGTGTTTTCTTCTCACACATTTGTCTACCTCCTATTATTCTTATAGGTATAATAGGCACATTAAAACAAAAGCTTGCGTTCTTAATTTTCTAATTCACAGTGTATCTCTGTCATTGGCAGATTGAAAAAGGAGCCCAGTGAGACACAGAAGCAAGACTCACTTTCTTGTGCGTGTTATCCTGTCTATTTAGTCACACGCCTATCCTGTGGAGTTTGTCATGTGAGTTGCAGCTGTCCAAATCATCTGACACTATCAACTTTGTGATGGACAAGTGCTGCTGTCCACATATATAACCTTGGGCATACAGTTATTTTGTACATCACATTTACAGCTCATTTAAATGGCAAGGGCCACGGATTTGATTTTAAAAAGTGAATTGTATTTTTTGTTTCAATGTTTTATTTGTTTACAGTAATTTGACCAAATAATTCTTTTTTTTTTTTTTTTTTTTAGTGAATGTCAGACAGGGTCTATAGGGTGTACAGGGTCTCACTACATAGATCAGACTTGTAGTGATTCTCCTGTTTTCAGCCTCCCAAGTGCTGGGATTATAGCAGGAGTGTTCTACTATGCCTAGTCTCAATCGCCCTTTCAGGGTGCCCCAGGGACAGGGCTGCCACAATGACCAAATAATTCTTGAGTAAATTCTACATACAAAAAGGCATCAGATCTGGGTGGTATGGAAGTGTAAGACAGATTTTTACCCTAGAAAGAAGGGACTCAGAGGAAGGATGGGGAGAAAGTAGTATAAGCAGGGATGGAAGTTTAAGGATTGACAGGAGGAGTTAGGAAGCAGCACAGAGAAAGGAACAGACAGGGTCCTTGGCTCAGACTTAGGGCTTGAGTTGGGGACTTGGAAGTGACTCAGGTCATCCAGAGCATGTCATCCAGAGCATAACATCTATCCTTTCAGAATGTCTTCAGTGAGGTGTATATTTACATTTCACACTGGACATATTCACAATGGTGTGGCTGATTGCCTCCTCCTCTTCTGGAAATATGCAAATTGACAACACATTTTTCGCCCTCCCTGGTTTGTGTCAGAGTTGGCGTGGAGGTCAGTTTTTACCTGTTGATCTTTCTTGCTCCCGGCCCTCTGGACCTTTTGCAGAGTTAATTGTGCCCAGCTGGGTGTCCTTTGCCCTTATCCAAACAGGACAAAGGAATACTTGCCCTCACTCATTTTCAAAGGCTTTACCTTTTCCCTTTGGATTTGTGGTTCAGCAAACCACATCTTCCTTGACTCAGCTACCCAATTACCTTAATAGCCTGTAGAATCTACAGGATGACCTCCACCTGGCCCTAACTTCCCTGGCGCCTTTAAATCACACCTGCAGTCATTTAAAATGGTGACACCAGGTTGTGGTCAGTTCCTGGCACCAGCTAGCTGCTAAGCAGCATTCAAACTTTGCATTCCTTACTGGACAGAACTAAACTTTATAATTAAGAGGTCCATGTCCACTGCTCTCAAACATCAGAAATAAGTTTACCCTAAACTTTCTGCCTCCTTGAACCACCACCACTGCAGCATCATGGTCTAGTGGAAGGACATCTGTTGACCTCCAAACTGGGCTTTCAGCCTTGTACCTAATAATCTTTATTCATCAAAAGCCTCGGTTTCTTCACCTGCACTATGTACAACAGTTTATATTTGAGGCAATAAATGGAGATAATAATATACAATTGCATGCCAAAAATGATGGTTTACTCAGAGAAAGTGGTCCCATAATATTAATGGGATGTGCAGTTATATTTGTGTATCTTTATGTTTTCTGTCTTCCTTATTATTTTGTATTATAGTATTGTACTCTTTTTTATGTGAATACTTTTGGGTTGTAGAATGAGTCAATTGAGTTTCCATTATGCCTTGTGAGGAAATTTGCTTTGATATGACATATGCCTTGGATTATGAGCATGGTGTGGGAATGAATTATGCTTGTAAAGGAAGGCATTATTGTATATGCTCTGGCTCAGCATACAGGGATGATATTGGAGGCCAAAATGTGCAGTCAGTAATGCTTATGCTGAATACTGTGCTTCTGTCTATTAAGACAGAGGGTCAGATTCAAAAACTGACCATGCAGGAGCACTGGTGTTCAAGACACGTTTTGAATTCAAGTGGTAAAGAAACACACAGTTGGGCTCAAAACAGCTTAAGGGAAAACCTGGAGTAAGAATAACAAGAATGGACAACTAAACAGGGGCATTTGGGGATAGAGAGGAGCCAGAAGTGGCACCCATGCACAAGAGGGAAATTTGTTTGCTATGTTAAAAATAGGTGGTATAAAAAATGACATATTCAGTAGAAAAGTCTAAGAACATTTTTCAGTCCTGGCGGTCTTAGGAGATGACAGTGTGAAAAGATCTCAGAAGAAAATATTTATTAAATATCAATGGATGCATTTTCAACCATATAATAGGTTGATCAACGACCCAAAATAATTTTTTATTCTCCTCATGTGTTTGTACCTTATTATGGATATATAATTATTTTAGTTTTTATTAATCTTCTCTACATGTCTGAATCTATTGGAATAATTAAAAATTGCAGTCAAATTTAATTTATTCAATATTCTTACCCATTTCAAAATATATAACAAGCTTCTCCTCCAGATAGAATCAGCTTCATGGCTCCAGGGTTATTTTCCTGATCCTTACCTCCCATTACATAACAATTTTGGTACTTCTTATCTTTGTGCAAATTTTTATTTCCTTTATCATACCACATCTTTCATACACATTTTACTTCTCAGATAACTATGCAACAAATTTTATGATTAGCAAAACCTCAATATGTTCTATGTTTTAAAGAAAAGAAAAATAGAAATAAGAGTTTCAAGTCATCTTAACTATTTTGTGCATAAATCTGTGTTTTTCTTTTTCCCCTATTTCCTTTCCCTTTACACCATCGCAGTTTGTCCTTCCTTTCAAACAGTTTATTCCCAGTTCACAATACCTGTTGTATAATTGAGACCCTATTTACCTGTTCCATTTCTCACTTTAGTGAGACAATGTGTGATGTTTACACAAGTCAGTCTGATTTATTTCACTTATGAGTATGTACTCAAGTTGCATCCATTTACCTATAAAAATTGTGAGGTTATCCTTCTTTAGGGCTGTGGAGTACTGTTTTATATTTTAAAAAATACCAAAACACTTTTTTAATACATGAATTTGTTGGTGGACATTTGGACTATTTCCAAGATTTAGCTATTCAAATTATGCTGGTATAAACATAGGTACATGTATATCACTGTGGTCTGATGGTTTAATTCTTCTGGGAAGATACTCAGAAGAAGGGGAACAGCACAGTTGAATGTGGCCTCTAGTCTTAGATTTTTAAGGAATCTCCACACTGATTTTCACAGTGGTTGCACCAGTCCACACTCCCACCAGTAGTAGATAAGAGTGCCCTTTTCCCTACAGTCCTGCCAGCATTTGTTATTGATTGATTTCTTGATGGTAGCCATTCTCTCTGGAATAAGATGGAATCTCAGTGCTGTCTTACTTTTCATCTCTTTAATGACCTGTGAGGTTGAACAATATTTCCATCAGCTTATTTTCTATTTGTATTTCTTCATCTGACAAGTGTGTACTCATCTTAGATGCCCATATTTGGACTGCGTCTGAATTTGGAGGGTTTGAATTTTTTAAAAAATAATCTTTATATTTTAGATGTACATGGTTTAAAATATTATTATTTTTTCCTTCTTGTTTTAAACTATAGCTTCCCTGATTTGCCTAAGTATAGCATGCCAGGTTCAAAATACTGTTTCTCAGAATTCTGATGATTCATTCTTTTACTCAGAACTATGAATGAGAAACTTGGAAGAGTTTGTCCTTTGGATTTTAAGATTTCTTTTTTCAATATTTGCATTGAAATTTTCATTTTATTGTATCTCAGAGTTAGGCTTTAGTTTGTCCCTTATTAAATTTATCCCAATTAATACAATATTTACTCATTCAGTGTACGCTCACAGAAATACCATTTGAAAGTGTGTGTGTGTGTGTAAAACTTCTAATGTTTCCTGATGTATTTTTCAATTATTTTCTTTTGAATTTTCTCATCATTAAAAATTTAAGTCATTTTTACTTAAATTAACATTTGTATGCTTTGTGATGCTCAGTCCTTGAAAGACTCCTATTTCCTCAAATATTTATACTTCTTTTTCAATAAAATGTCCTCAAGCTTTTTGAAATATATGTCTTGACTATCTCTAGTGACCCTACAGTGTAATGGAACACCTAACTTGTTGCTCCTATCTTATTCCTTATTGTTTAATGCATGTACTGTGTTTATTAATAAAATTATAATAAGGGCTGGCCGGATAGCTCAGCAGACTAAAGTGGGTTCCCTGCCAGAGTTCCATTCTTGGCACGCTGTGCTGGCCCTGCCCCAGAGCATGCTGGGACAGGGATTGAGACTGGGCGTGGCAGCTCACACCTGTAATCCCAGCACTTGGGAGTCTGAAAACAGGAGGATCGCTGCAGTCTGGTCTATGGAGGGAGACCCTGTAGGCCTTGCAGGCCTTGTGCCAAATATGTAAAGAAGTGTAATAAATAGTACAGAATGCTTCTTTCCAAAACTCTCTATTTTGTTATTTTCCTGCTAGCTATAATCTACTCTTCACTTAATTTGTTACTTTAAACAAAACATGATATCACTATGTTGTAGGTCATATTTTTTATTTATTTACTTTTTGTAGTGTTTTGAGGCAGGGACTTCCCATATAGCCCAGGCTGGCCTTCAACTCACAGAAATTTTCTACTCCAGCATTTGAGTTTTGGGGTTACAGGCCCTCTATCCCTGCTATAGATACTATTTTAAGGTTTTCTTTATTGGATACTTGCTTTCTTAACTTCATGGCCCTGTGTATAAGTATTTCTTATTTTTTGATTTTTTTTTTTTTTTTTTGGTCAGATAATTTTTTTGTTCAAATGTTGGGTGACTGTGGATTCTACGCTCAGCCTTTCTGATAATCCCTGCCCAGCCTTCTCTATCCTCATTCCGTCTGTCCATCAGTGCCCATCCAAGGAAAGAAGGACAGGGTTTGCTTACTGAGACCAAATTTCCCCCCAATTTTTTCTCACCATTTCCTTCATACTTCACTGCTAGAAGTAGTGACTTTTGCATTTCTCACATTCATAGAAACTGAAAAATGAGCATCTTTCGCCAAAAGGGAATGGAAATCGTGATCATGGTTCAGGGCAAACATGCCTCACCCCCCGGATGTAAGCAAATTGCAGTCCCAAAGTGTAGCAGGAAGGTGTTTTTCAGTAAATGGGGGTGGGGAGTGGGGGTGCACTGTGTGAGTTCTGTATACACAATAGATCATATAGTATGCTAGAAAAACCTTTCCCTAGTTTCTTAAAATTCTGGATTAGAAAATTCAAATGACACAATTTATGTGATTGTTGCCTTTGCCAAGTGCTTCAAAAGTAATAAAAGCTATTAATAAAACTCATTGTGCATTTCTCCAAGTGAGTCTCAGATCCTTAATATCACAGTGAAAGAGAAAATTTTCATTTCTTGGGGAGTACTTGGTATAAGAACTTTGCAAGTGCAGAAATTATGTTATAACCTTAAACCCACCTCCTTTTCCAGCCAGAAAGTAGCATTTATATTTAAATTATTCCAAGAAAGAACAAACATTATTTGTGATTGGGTTAGAAAGATCCAATTTATGTCTATTATATGAAGGTCTTCCAAAGAGTACATGCTGACAAATGAATCTAGGGCAGAACTGTACACCTGAGTAGCTTAAGTTTTGTCTCAGGTTCAAGTAAGAACAATATTACTGCTGTCCAGGGAAAGAGATTAGGAGGAAACACTCTACCATTTTCATACAATAAACAAGGAAAAATTTTTGTGCCATGAAAAATAAAACTAAAGTGAATTCAAGATTTCTTTTTAAACTTGGAGAAAATATTTTGGGAATATCTCATTAAATTAATAGCTTTAATATCCAAATAAATTCAACAAGTCTATAAAGTATGAATAAATGATGGAAAAAAAGGCTGAAAACAAGTCAAAGGCAAAGAACATAACTAATGTAATGGACAGCTTTACTAGTTACTAATGAAATGAAAACTCAAACTCTGTCAACACTGCTGACAAGCTAACATTGAGAAGACACGTTCATAAGTCAGCACTGTGGTTCTGCACGAGGATTTCAAGACATCAGGAAAAAAAAGGCTGAAAACAAGTCAAAGGCAAAGAACATAACTAATGTGCTTTAGTTTGGCCCAGAGTCTTTAGTGGGAATTTATGATTAGAAAAACTTACTAAAGCTAAACATACAAAGAATAGATATTTAATATTTAGAATAATATGCAGTCTTTATGAAAAGTAGATTGAACGCCTGTTGATCACTAGTAAATATCTTAATTCTATAAAGATGACATAGAGAGAGCAAACCCAACATTTGACATTGTTTCTGTAGACATTTCTACTCGCTTACTCCTCATTTTTACATCAGTTTCAACATTTCTAACTTAAGAATGGACTGCTTTCGCTAACTACACAATCTGAAAAATAACAGTTTGGTTCATTTTTGTGCACCATGTTACAGGTTGCAAAACCTTCTCATTTACAGATACTCTAAAATTTACATGTGGAGAGGCATTATTTTTGCTATTTTTAGTTAATTAATGTGCTGATCAGTGGTGTCAAGCATATCAAGCCACTTCTCCAAGGTTACCAACTTCTTAAATGAACCTGTATTTTGATTTCTAGTTCAGGGCTCATAATCTTTTCAGTCTTTAAGATACTTCCTTCCTTTGGATGAAGTGAATGACTTGTAGCTTGGAGATGTAGAGAGATTGGCAGCTAAACTGAATCTTTGTTTCTAGATTTCCAGAAGTCCTTGTAGTAACATAACTGGGAGGAATATGGTTTTTCTGCTACAAAAAACAAAACAAAGCAAGAAAACCCTGCATAGAATATGGAATCCAGTTATAGGTCTCAGCTTCATAGAGATGGAGATGAGGGGCTGGGGAGATGGCTCAATGGAATGAGTGTTTCCCCAGCAAGTGCAAGTGCCTGAGTTCTATACCTAGTTCTGCAAAAAAAAAAAAAAAAAAAAAAAAAAAAAAAAAAAAAAAAAAAAAAAAAAAAAAAAAAAAAAAAAAAAAAAAAAAAAAAAAAAAGGAAAGAAAAGAAAAGAAAAGAAAAGAAATGGAGAGAAGTTCTCTGGGTGCAGGGTTTACCCTTATAATCCATTAAGAAGCCATTTTGGTAATTTTGAGAAAAGGAATGAGGTGCAGGTCAGGAGCACATTCTGTCTCCCAAACCTAAACATCTGCGTTTTTTGTTCTCTCTAAAATTTTGAAAACTCTTCACCAGGCCCTCTGAGATGGCATGAGATTAATCATGCATTTTACCTAAAATGTCTTCCTCAAAAGAAAAACACTTGTGCATGCACTTAAATATGAAGTTCTAGAAATGATTGTTTCCACTTGGGCCCTGTGATCTAATGACTATGGCATTAGCACAGGTACCATGGGACTCCTGACCCTTGTGTACTATATTGACTCAACACAATGGAACTCTAATATCTCCTGTTACATGGCTGCCACATTACAGCAGCATGCTTTGCAGAATCATGATTACAAATAAAGTTTGTTATATTATTTTAAAGAGGAAAAGATGCAAATATAACTGAAAATTAAAAAAAAAAGACTCATCCTTTCTTCTTTTGATCCTACAAGAAAGGAAGCCTATACTTCACACCAGAAATAGAGTTGTGAAACCTCAGAGATCCAACCACTTCAGCCCAGTTTCCTATCTCAAAACCAATATTAATGGTATTTGTTAGGAAACTTCCCCTTGTCCTTGTTTAGAAAGTGCATCATAATGTTTGTGTATAAACAGTACAGTTAGGATAAATATGCCATGCTTCTGCATAATTCTATGAGAAGCAAGATTTGCATTAATAGTGGTTGGACAAGTCATTATGTTGGCTTCTAGTACTATAGACAAACACTAGAAAGATAACAAGGTAGAAAGTATTAATTATTGAATCTGTGATATAATTCAACCATAAAAAGTAAGATACATATATAGCTAGATTCTCTTTATTCACTGATTAGAGACATGTGTTATAATAATGTCTGTAAGTACAATATCATGTACGCACCTTGTCTGACACCAAAACATTACAAAAACATTTTGCAGTGTATTAATTTATCAAATCTTTCCTGTTAATTTGTCTTGAAACTGCCTCATTGCTATTTGTTCTTCAATAAAAATAATCATAATAATAAAAAAAGAAAGTGTATCTTGTTCCTCACAAGGGCTCCTCCTACCAACCTTCAATACCAACACGACCTCATGAAACTTAAACATTTTGTCTAGTATATCTCGTACTACTATAACTGCACTTTCAAGAAGCTATTTTCTGTATTGATTTATTCTTCAGTGATATGAAAAATACATACTTGGTGCCCTGGTTGATAGGGAAATAAAAGTCCACAGGAATATAAATTGAATAACTGTGAATTCAAAGACCCAACTTCTCCTAACCTGGTTATCTCTTCAAAAATTTTTCTCTCATATACTATGAGCACATATATTTAAAAAATAAATTACAATATATGGGTATAAATGAAAACCCAGGTTTTAATATTTAAAACAAAAACAGATCCATATTATATTCTTCAATTTAAGTTTAACTTCTTCAGTCTTTCACAGCAAGTATAATAGTATGTTTTTTTCCAAAAAGATCTAAAGTCCCAGAGTCTAGCTTAGTGGTAAAACACTTGCCTAACACCTGTGAGGCCATGGGCTTCACATCCTGAGCACCAAAAGAAGCAATGGAATCACAATGAAGAATATCCAAAATGCACATCATAAACAGAATTAATATGTGAAGTCAAGGAATTATGATGAATAATAACACTCAGAGATAGGTGGATTTGGGGGTTCCTTGGAAGCTGATGCCTGGGCTTCACCCACGTGGTCACAGGTGTGTTGGTATGTTTAAAAGGCCCACTTATGGGCAGTGGAGGTTGATAACTGCACCCTTCAGTAAATACCTTCCAAACGTCATTCTTACCATACCACACCCAGAAACACAATTGGCCTTGCCAATAAAAGGGCTTTTAATTTCATGTGAGTCCTCAAATGTTTGCACATTTCATATAATTGAAACTGTAGGGGTTGGGGAGATGACTCAGTGGAATAAGCACTTCCCTGGTAAGCTCAAGGGCCTGAGTTCAATCCCTGGTTCTGAAAAAAAAAAATGAAACTGTGAAGCATACTATCCTCCCCTGCACAAAAATCTCCTACATATGATAAGCCTTTTCTTATGATCCTATTCATTGAGTCACTAGAGCATCAACAGCCCCAACACACAGAGATGGAGATCGCATTGGAATATTCTTCTGGGATTATGGATTTAGGAGAGGCTGTGGTACATCATAAAGAGCACCCATCCTGTTCTTCATGTGTAGACTGCAGATAATAACCCCAAAGACAGGAATTCCCAATGTAGGGATTAAACAATAAATCCCACAGAGAAACAACTTTCTTTCAGCATTGAATAAAAAAAAGTCCAACTATAGATAGTGTGATGAAGACACAGAAAAAGCATATACATTAGTCAATATACCCAACAAATATCAAGAAAGTAATGTCAGAGCAATGACAATTTTAAACCACAGAAAGTAGGAAGTAGCCTAACTGTGTTCTCTCTCTGCTCCCTCTCTCCCTACAAGTAAACAACAATTGAAGAATTTTGTGAACAAAGAATTTAAATCAGACCACAATTAACTTTTCCCACAAACTCCAGACATGTGCTTTGCCTATACTTGAAGTAAGCTGTATTCCCATGTGAAAGGTATCAATCTGTTTTCCACTCCTGTCAATCACTTGTGCCATGCCAGGTCCTGGTATGCTGGGTTATGACCTTTCATTCTGGCCAAAGGCCAAAAGCCACCAGTAATTTGACTGATGTAATTATTTAGGCTGTTTCTAATAAGCCAAAATATGTGATGTTAAGATTTTTCACATGTTTGTAGGCTTCTGGCCTTCAAATTATTTTCAGTGTATCATTGTACAATTTCATTTAGTTGTATGGAAGGGGGAGGATAGTTGTATGGAAAAAAACTAAGTTTTGATTAGCTCAGTTATCAATTGCTTTCTGCTTCAAAATACCACATGTACAGGACAAGTGGGTGTTATTTCTTTATAATTTTGATGTTTTTCTCATGGTGGAACAAACATTGTGTGCTAGAGATTGTATCAGGCATGAGAAAAATGACCAAATAGATATACACACATATAGGTGATCCTTGCTTTTTGATGAGATTACATCCTGGCAAACAAAGCATAAATTGAAAGTATCATGAGTAGAAAAATATTGAAAACATGTAAGCTACCAAAGATTGTAGCTTAGTAGTACAATATGAACTATCTGCTGCTTTCTTAGAGACCATGTAGCAAATGGGGAGCTCCTCAGTGTCACACCACACACCACCAGTCTAGAGAAGGAGCAAAATTAGACACTCAAGTTATGGTTTCTTCTGAATGCATATTGTGTTCAAAATTGTAAAGTCAAAATGTCACAGATAGAACCATTTTAAGTCAAAGACCTTTTCTATGTGCTTAGAGGTGCATCCATTTCTTACTTGAAATAGTAGCTCAGCATTTTCTAGCCATGCTATTTGAACATGGATGCCGCTTAAAGTGTCTCCAACTCATTGTTTCTCTCTGTGAGACAAAATCAGAGATTGGTATCTAACTCATATAGAGACATTATGAGACACAATAGCAAAGTGCAAACCTTTTACATGTAGGGTGGCAAATATCGAAAGCTCAATAGTTTTGATTTACTACTGTATTCTTAACCATAGTCCATTGGAAATGTCTTTTGAGGACATAGAGATAAAACCAGAAAATACTGTAGCTAGTGTTCCTTTTGGGAAGGGGGATTATTGCTTATGGATCTCTGCACTCTAGATCCAAAACTGCAAGTAAAAACATTTATTTAAGGGCAAAGATGCCTGCTGTAAGGTGGTCATTTAGTCTTTCTTGTCCTCAAAGGGGAGCCCTGTCACCCTTATTTTCTGTCTTTGAATTTCTGAAGTATGATTTTTGTATGAGTAGAAACAAAAATAAATAAAGTATCATTGTGTTGCTAGCAAATTCTATAGTAACTGAAAAACTATGGGTTTAATATTTCCAGGTGAACTTTAAGCAGTCAGCATATATGATTCCATTTTCCTGCTCTTCAAGTTTGAATCTTTCAAATTCATCAGCAGAGTGAGCAAGATGACCCAACTGTACTTCAACTTTTCACTTTATCTTTCTTTAATGATGGGATGTTGTTTTTTAGACAAAAGACATTCATTTAATAATTCAGTAATTAGATGCACCGCTGTTAACTGTGAAATCCCTCGGTGCTTTCAGGAAAGACACACAGGAGGTTTCCGTGATCCTTCATGGTCTCTCTTTTGGATCCTTTAAGAGGCAGGACAGATGTGTGCTACAGTTTCCTTATGCAGATGTGCGGAAATGCAGATGTGCAGGGAGCCAGGGGTGTCAGTCCAGTGCATAATTTCCTTTCCTTCAGATGACAGTGGTGACAAGGGGTCACTGAGAAAGTAGGAAAAAGCATAATGAAAATGCTTCATCTTTTATGTACTACCATTCTGCCAGAAACATTCACCCAGGGCTCATTCAAAGAGCGTCACCTTCCAAGAGACAAGCAGAGATGTCTCAGCAAGCTGTTGTGTAAATTCTGCCTACAAAAAGGTATCTGCTTTGTTTTCAGTCTCAACACATTTTTTTGCAAATAATTTATTTTTTTTCCAAGAAGAAACCTTCCAAAGAAACAAAAAAGGTGAAAGGTGCTAACAGCAGCATACTAATTAGCAAATACATTGCAGCTACTTTGCATTAGCAGTCTTAGGTACATTATGTTTTATGTCTTTGTTCGTTGGAAAGGACTTCCAGTAGCCTAATAATTCACTCTCACAGCTGCCTTATCAAGAAGACACTGTTTTAGGAACTATAAAAGATCATTTAGGGCAGTAACAAATTACTGCTTTTAATAAAAAGCCTTTCTCCCACTCAATAGAATACTGCAGAAAATAGAGAAGTAATCTATGGAAATGGAGCATTTTTGGCTTTGAGACAATAATACTGAGAAAACGATTAGGTAGTGGTGAATCATGGCACAAAAAGGGGTGGAGAGGCCCATTCCCTGACTTCTCTTTCTCTGGCTGTCCCATGACTGGTCTTGACATTCCAGAAGTGTCCTTCACAAGCGCCTTTTATTTCAGGCTTGTCCCTCACTGTTGTGTTCTGTAAAGTCCAGTTTTACTTGCGTGGTCCAACGCATTGGTGTCCAACACTGTGTGGACGCTGGGGTTACACAGATTTGCTCCAACTGTGTAGAGACTTCTGGTCATCACATCTGACCTGCTGAATGAGAACCAGGGGGAGTAGACTCAAGAATCTGTCTTTTCTAGGTACCTCTAGGTCTGGGGATCTGAGTTGACATCTACTTTATTATGTAAGCTACAAAAAGATGTGTCTCCATTTTTAGCTGTGACCTACACTGGAGGCCTGTGAGGGGCTATCTGACTGCCTATAAATGTCAATGTCTGGTTGTAATTCAGATTCTTCACGTACAACTAGGACTTTCAATCCCTTCATGCACCATGTGACTTCTTATAGTTACATTCACCACAAATACTTTCCACTCCTCTCTCTCCTCCTTCAGGAGAACCCTGAGACAATAAAGCCTTTAATTTATTTTGTACTCCCTGTCCTAGTTTAAGGTCACCTTAAGGAATATTGTATTTGCAATGATGAAGACAAGAACTGCTAATGAGTTGATTATAAGAAAACAGTGAAAATGAGGAGGCAAGGAAAAGTCTGAAAGTTTAGGCATAAGCTACTAGGGAGGCCAGTGTCTCTTTTGGATACATTTAAGGGGGATCAAAAAGTATCGAATAAGGAAATAGAAAGCCAGTTTAGCCACATTGGAGATGCTAATGGAATATCCCATTTGAGATGTCAAGCAGGTATTTACAGGTATGAGTTTGGATCTCGTGAGAGGTACCTTGCTGGAGCAATGTTCAACGACCCTTGGAAGTAGACGTCACTTAAAGTAATGAGATGGGAAAGGACAGTGTAGAAGGAGGGCGTGGATGGCCAAATTGTGGACACTGCCTTCCCCTTCCAGGATCTTCAGTCTCCCCAGACTGTCATCTATGTCTTAGCCACGTCTGAATTATTTTAACTTTCTCCCAACCCTGGTGGCTTTCCTACCCTGCTTATTGGCATTTTCCTGAAGCTTCAATGGCTTACAGTAAACCTCTGTAATCAGAGCCCCAGCTTTGCTAAGGAAATGTAGAAAGAAGTTTTTGGAATGTATAAATCTTTTATTTGTTCAACAAAGCTAGGCCTTTAAGACCAGGGACTTAAAAAAAAGAAAAAATGCTGACTTACACTGCAAGTTGAGCAATGACTTCTTTGTTTAGCTGGTATTTGTCCTGCCTCAGAAACAATTAGTGCCATTGATACAATGAAAGGGAAACTTCAGGGCAAAATGATTGACAGGGTAGAAAAAATACATTTCTTCATTGTCATCCCTCCCCCACACTTTCACTTTGCCAGAAGTTTGCACCTTTTAAAGGCACAACTGTTCCCATGGCTGGTCTCTCCCTTCTTCCCAAGAAGGCTGCCTGGTTTTGTATGTGGTGCTCCCGAAAGGTTGTCCACCCTCTGGGATTGACATCTAGGTTGAGAAGACCCACACCTTCCAGGCAGGACAGAAATAGCTTCCTGGAGATGAACAGTGAGTCTTTTGTCACCCTGAGAAAGCCAAATCAGCAATGGCAAGAGCAATCCCAGTTGGAGGGGTATTTTACATGGGCAGCCCATTTTTGTGGGTTTATATGTGTCCACAGTCCCTTTGTGGATAAGAACCATTCCTTGCATCCATTCCTGTTGTTTATAACTAGAAGAGGGTACTGAAGATTGGGGATAGGAAAAAGGAAGTAAATGAATAGTTGAAAGGAAACCAGATTTTTTTTTAACTTTTTAAAGAAGTAAATAACACTGCAAGGGGCAAAATTTGGATATTGTCACTGAAGAAATGGCCCAAACCATGCATGTCTGGGGCAAATTGAAGCAGTTATTTTTTTTTCAACAAGCTACCATGAAGAAAATGGAAAGCATATATGCTTGTATGTTGATCTGATTAAATACTGTAATTCTTGATTCTGAGTCCTCAGATCTCTTACACACACACAGACACACACACACACACACGCACACACACACACACACACACACACACACACCCTGCAGGTAAAAAGAGGGAAATGAGATACAGAAAACATGTTGTACATATTAGATACGATAGAACAATTACAGTTTATAAGCAGTTTGTTAAAGATAAAATTAGATCCTAAAACTATTTTAAGCAACTAATGATGATAAAGGAGGGTACCACTATCAAGTTTAAGGTTTTATATTCAGAGTGTTGCCAGAATTTGCAGTAGATTATGTGGGGATATTTTTGTTCCCACTGAATGTCTGTACGCTGCTCTCCTGTGCAAGTGTGAATGTGGTTTTATCACCACCTGTGTCTTCCCTTTGAACCTGTTATCTCCTGTCATCTCTGCCTTTGGAGAGTGTGTGCCTACAGAGAAGAGTGTACACACTATCATCACCATTGTGTTGACAGACACATACCAAGGTCTGTAGAGTTGCTAGCCTTCCTGTACATGGCCTTTTTTTCTGACATATGTGATCCAAGGGCCTGTTCTTTTGTAACAGTAATTTCAGATTTCCCCTCTGGAAGGAGCTAGGGGAATGGAATGTAACAGAAGACCCAATGCATTGCCAAGGAGAAAGCTGTGAGCTTACAATCAAAGTCCTGGAGACTCCAGTGACCACAGAAAGCTGTTGCAGAGAGGAGTGACACCATGGAATTCAAAGTCAAGTTATTCATATCTGACATACTCACTTCATTTCTTTGTACAAATTGTTCCCTCAGTTTGAAATAATCTTGAGTGTCTTCTATACTTCATGAATTCCTGAGAATTTTTGACTTAATTTATATTGCGACCTTTTATGTGACCTTTCTTATATTCAGCAACCTCTTATTGAATATGTGACTACTTGTGTGTTGTAGACCGAGTAACCCTGTCATCCATGAAGTCTGTCCTAATCTTCTAAATTTGTTAGTATGTTAACATGGCGGTGGGAATCAAGCTAACAGGTAGAGTAGCTTTATCACTGGCTCTTGTTGAAAGGAAGGAAAGTGCATTAGACTTTAGGGATGGGTCTGCTATAATCAGATAATCTTAAAAATGAAAGAGAAAAAGAGTCACAAAGAAGCTTTGAAATAATTATGTGTATACATCTGCCTGTAAGTAAGTAAATATAAGTAAATGTGTGTTCATGTACGTATACTTGCATATATGGGTATACTAATTCTTATACTTGTAGAAGAGAAATAATACATGGAAAAGATAGAATTTTTAAATTAACTTGAAGGTTAATGCTATTTCCAATGAAATGCTCTAAAATTTCTGAAGTCATTATAAAGTTGATTTAGAAGAATAATTAAAAATAGGCAAGATACACATCAAAAAGTATCATAAGACTGGGCATGGTGGTGCGTGGCTGCAGTCCCAGCTTCTTAGGAGTCTGTAAACAGGTGGATCACTATGAGTCCAATCTAGTAGTGAGACCTTGAATACCTTGCAGACCTTTCCCTAAAATACAAACTGGTATCATAATAGAAAAATAGAAACTAAAATAATTAAATCAATATATCAGGAGTATATCAGGATTTTTAATTTTATAATTGTTAAATTGTTTAAAGAAAAACATTTATTATCTCAAGAAGATATCTCCATCTTTGTCTCTGTCTCTGTCTATATCTGTCTCTCTCTCTCTGACATTAAAAGTATGTCAAATACATGAAAACTGAAATATGTTATCTTAGTATTTTCTCAAATGTAATAAATATCTGTGTCATAACCATATGTGAAATAATTCTTCACTAAATTATGAGCCTCATATATTTAATCTCTAGATAAAGAAGGAAATACTAAGATATGAAACTAGTGGAAAACATGCAGCTTGATATTATAAATTAAATTTATATTATATATAACCTCCAAAAAAAGAAGCCAAAGATGAAAAATTAGGGAATACACGATTTATATTTATATAATATTATTTGTATTTAAAGTTGCCAAAAGACAATGAACAAGATATTTGACATTCCAGCTAATTGCCAAAATACAGTAAAACAATTTATCTTTTCTTTGGTAGAAATAGGAATTGAACTCAAGCCCTTATGCTTGCCAGAGAAGTGCTTATTCCACTGAGCCATCTCGCCAGCCCCCCAAAATTTACTTTTCACAGACCATAAATCTTCATTGCATAATTGTTCAGTAAGTATATTTCCAAGCTATCAGGAATTAAGGAGAAATTAAGTGAGATTTAGGATTGGGGTGACAAATGCACAATAATACACAAGACTATTTAATATTTCTTGCCAGATTTCATTGCAATAATTGTATTGTTCTTTACAATAGAGTGGAAATGTAAATAATCAAAAATACATTGAGAAAAACTTTTCAAACTATATTCAACAAGTTAGAAACACAAATTTAAGAGCGTTTCGATATAGTAATTATATTCTAGTTTCTTTGTCTTCTAGAGACAAGCAGAATGTTTACTAAGTAAACATAAAGGAAGTGCATTATAATTTCACCCTCCTAAAACTTGAATTTGTAATTTACATACAAATGTATAGTGGGTTTCATAAAACAAATACAATAGATATTTTTAAGGATTGTTTCATGACATAGATTTTTTGAAATAGCATATTTTCAGTTTTTTATCTAGTATAAACAATGAAAAACCTAAAAGGTTGTATGCAAAAGGATTAACTACTCTAGTTGATGAGAAAGAAAAGTTTTACCTTCTTCTTTACCATTTTTCCCATTGTCCAAACTTTTTTTAGTGTTTCTCCATAAACCTATAATAAAGCACATAGGCATAGTTTCTGAGAAAGTACAAACTTTATTATTGTGCAATGAATGGTCAATTTTCATTCCTCTGAAAGCCAAAAATAGAATTAAACAATGCCTTAAAATATTGGACAAGGTGAGGTAATACTATCAGTCTCTGCCTGCTGCAAGCTTTCCTGTCTCACCTCCTGCTGATACAGCCCTTTCATCCTAAAACGAAAGAATTAGTAAGTTAGAAAGAGACTTTGGATCTCACTTGACTGGTTTAAACTGTAGTTAAGAGTAATATAGCAAATGGCATAGTTGTGAACTGCTGCACAAGTTGTTGAATGTCACTCCAGAAAACTTACCCTAGAGGAAATCAAGGAAATAATAATAAGAGAAAAGAGACAAAGAGAGCGAGAGACTTTCAGATGTCCTAACTCAAGCATAACCCTGAATATTAAACAAAGAAATGTTATTTTATGTGATTTTTGATTCTTGTTTAAAACATTATTTTGTAAAAGCAAATCTGAGTTTTAAAATTCATGCTCAGTATTCTCATCAACAGCATGCTAACAAACTCATCTCAGGTTCTAGAAAGTGTAAGCATTTGAGTTCATGAGCAATGAAGAAGATAATTCATATTTGTAAGAAAGAAATTAAATTAAAAGAGAGAAGGAGAGAAAGAAGGAAAGGAAGCAATAAAAGGAAGAAAAGAGGGAAGGAAGATAAAAGAAGGAAGGAAGAGGAAAAGTGCACCCTGGATATTATTAGTAAACATGGCACAAGTGTCCCTCAAGTAATCCCTGGTCTTTTCCTTTCATTGAAATTATTTTAACATTTCCTATTGGTCTTTTTGCATTTAGTACAGTACAGGGTCTTCAGGGTCTCACTACACAGATTGGACTCATAGTGATTCTCCTGTTTTCAGCCTCCCAAGTGCTGGAATTAAAGGCATGCACCACCACACCCAGACTCAATCACCTGATTGCGCCTGGGATGGGGCTGGCATAGCACACCAGGGATCAAACCCCCGGCCCCTGCATCTGCATAAGTGAGTACTTTAATCCATGGATCTATCTGGCTGGCCCTCATATTGGGCCTTGATGACAATGCAGATGGAAAAAATATAGAAAATTAGTAGTTTGGGTAGAAAACAGAAATTTCAATTTATGATTGTTGTTTTCTCTTTTTATTCAGGTAAGTTGCTAATATTTAAGGAGACAATACTGTGATTCTGGAGTGTAAAGGCCTCAGAGACAATTTCTACTTAAGGAAAATGATAATGAGTCTTTCTTCTTTTCTCTCCACTGAAGAGTGCATTCAAGATTAAAGTTGTATGTGTTTTGCTTTCCCCATGTAATAAGAAAAATCATTGTCACGTTTGCAGATGTTTAAAGACATGATGCTAAAGACAATTTTTTCAAGTAAAATCGTCCAGAAATGGCACTTCTGCATCTTGCCAAGAAAGATCCAACATTTTCTTATACAAACATCTGCTGGGAACATTTTAAAGGGAGGCATTTTAAATAATGACGTTTGTAGCTACTTGTCTTTAATAAATTTGGAAGAGAAGGAAAATGAATTTGTAATACATTCTCTCCCAAAGCAACTTTGCTTCACAGCCATGCATAAATTAGAAGATCTAAAAGTGAAGACGTTATGTGGGGGAAAATGGTCAAAGCATTTCTCTGAACTATCTATACGAATCAGACCCAAGAGCACTCATGAATCACAAGTTCCTTTAACTCCAGAAACAGAACCAGCTCACTGTTACCTTACTAGGTTGTGACAATTATACTATATTTATATTCACATAACCCTTTGGTTTTCTATTAATTTAAGCGAAAAGCCCTGTCAAAACAAGAGTCTCAGAACCCTAAGTTAGGTAAACAACCTGAATAATACAGGCTTGTCTGCAGTTAGAATTGAAACTTCATTTTGTACAAAAAAAAATAGGGACCTATGGGGATAATTCTCAGTAAAAAATGCAAGATATATTACCAGGCTCTGTAAGGTTCCAAGAAATAGACACACATGGATTGCCATTGGTGATAGGTGTTTATTGTCAGGCTACAGTAGGACATAATTTAGCAAGAAATTCTAACTTGCAGTTTCTCTGGGTTTCACTGCTTCAAAGTAGGGTGCATCGCAGGCATCAAGAAGTTTGAAAATGGCTTAGCATTTTTCAGATTACAAACTAAGTTCATGGAATTTGCTTTTACTTCCTTTACTCGGTATTTTTACCTTCCTAAATAACAGATTTGATTATAGCTTTGTCATCATCCAAAAACAAATACCATATTGTCAAGAATTTCAAACCAGGTTGTAAAAGGACACTCACACAGCAGTCTTTGAGTGAAATGTTGCAGTCAGTTGACAGGGAGTTGAAGCAAATTAAGTGACCAATTTGCTGATGTACCTGGTTGAATTCTTCTAAGAAGTCGGTCATGGCAATAGTTAATTTTCTGGAGTCTTCTTACAGCCTGTTTAATAAATTGTATTAAATGAAAAAATGTTCATGAAGCAAGATTTGGCATGCATGCATTGCTTGAGCTCACTTTGTCACCTAAAACTGGCTTTGGAGACAAGTGCCACACTGCCAAACAGTAGCACTGCTGCATTTTCATTCCATCATGGTGGTGTGAGAAGCCTTTTGTTTTCTGTCCCCAGAAAAATAACAATTAGCTCATGAAAATTTTAAGAAAATAATTATTTGTTGTTTAGTGAATGTGTCCTAGGTACAAACACAAATAGGACAAAATATACTATGGCTGAGCATGAAAGAGTGAGAACCTGAAGTATTGGAGTCTACTTCTCCTTCAAGTGCATTTGTCCCTATTCTCCATGTCAGGAAGCCTATGGTAAGTGCTGGGCTCAGAACCAGTGTGGACAAGCAGAAAATGAATCCAATGAACATATTCCCCAAACAACATGAAATCCTTAACTCAGGGTCTTATTAGCACAAAAGTCTTAAATACAACTTTTGAACAAACACTGAGTACACAATAACATTCTGACCCAAAGGCAAGTACTAGGAATCCAAATATAAACATATCATAATTATCTCTGTCAATCTAGAAGACAGTATGCTTGCTCTAGGCTGTGCTCCCTAAGGGCCAGTCAGAGCTCGTATAATCAGGTAACAAGATATGTACTGAATTTTTTTTATTTTTTAAATAGAACAAAATACAAACTCTCTGAACTATGATGTCAGCCTTAAGCTACATTCACATCCACTGGAAAAAGGTAAAATTGTATCTGGTTAAGTCAATTTAAATTTAGTTTTGTTCAGATGCAGAGGCAAGATTGAGCTAGCCAGGTCACAAGTTGAAGACGAAGGTTAAGACATGACCATCAGGAGCATGCTACAGGGAATGTACTCTTACTGGAATTAGTTAAACAAAGCCACTAAATAACCTAAATAAAAAAGCAAGGAAAACATAACCATTGGCATGTTTTTGAGAAGGGAAATTAGCACGTGGAGTTGCTACAAAATATATCATTTAGGCATTTTTGATAACAGCAATGAGATCTGCAAAGAATGAAGAAAGTTTCTGTGGACAGGATATCATGTCTGCATTTTCTATTATGAATAGCAACTATGAAGACAACAATATGCAATGTATTAATTATTGAAACTGTCATACTAATCAGCTTTGAAACTATTTCATTGCTATTTGTTTCTCAATAAAATTATTTAAAGCAAAGAAGGAAGTGTTGCAGCAAAGGAAAAATGGTCTAAAATTGCTTTTTGGAAAATGAACTTAGCAGACAAACAATTCAAAGGAATTTTTATAAATATTTTCAAACACTACTTAATAACATGCCTTAGTAAATTAAAGAAGGTATTATCACCATGCCTTATCAATGCATCTCAATAAAGATATAGACATATCTAAAAGAAGAAATAAATGTTATGCAGAAAATATGAAAATTATCCAATAAATGAAACAAAAGTTATGCACTGAAAGATAGTAACCAATATTAACAAAATATAGTAGCAGGGCTTCTCAGAGTGCAGAAGAAAGAATTAGAAAACTTGGAAATAGAATCACTGGATTCAATAGATTTATGCAAACTGACAGCTAGAGAAAAAAAGAGCTTCTCAAGACCTCTGGAAGATTAGGTTAGTAGTAAGTTCACTGAAATATACACAATAGAGGTATACGAATAGAAGAGATACAGAAAGGAATCTAAAATATTTAAAGAAACGTGATTGAAAACTTCCAAAATTTGAAAATATCCAAGGACTTCAATCTTTAAACTTCAATTAACATTCCCCAAGTAATCTTTAAACTTACTTTGCTTCAAGTCCCTGTCAACTGACTGCATCGTTTCACTTAAAGGTTGCTGTGTGAGTGCCATTTTACAACTTGGTTTGAAATTTTTTTACAGTAATGGTATATCTTTTTTGGATGGTGGCATATTTGCTTCAAGTAGGCAAATTTGAAGAGCTGTATCAACATTCAGATGTACCATAGTCAAAATTTGAAAAGGCAAGGAAATAATATACATATATAATTCTGAAAGAAGAAAGGGAAAACTGAGCCCCAAATACTGAGATCCCACTAAGATTAACAGCTGACTTTTCATCAGAAACAATAGAAGCCAGAAGGCAATGTGGGGACGCAGTTTACATGCTGAAATCCAAAATAAGTTAACCAAAAATCAAGTATCAAAATACTACATTGAAAAAAAATGAAGGAGAAGTCAAAGCTTTGTAAGTTGCATAAAATTCAAGGGTTTCAGAAAGGAGCATCCAACTTTTGGGTCCATGAGCCCCCTCATATTTTATCCTCAGAGTCTCCATCATGTGTACAACAGAGGTAGAAGGAGGTGTTGAAAGAGAAGCTGAACCAACAACTTGGTGTGACGACGTTGAAGAAGGAGGACACATCCTCCAGCCGCTGTGAAGAGCATTTGTCAATGATCTTTAAAGGGTTCTTTTCTGCTACAGAAAAAGATATAGTCCTGGGAATTAAAGGACAGCATCAGTCATGGCCCGGGGAGATTTCCTTAGAAAATTCATGCTTTTTATTCCCATAGGTCCTGAATTGAGAGGTTACAGTTTTGGGTTTCTGAAAGGAAGATGCTTCCCTGAGAAGCACAGTAAACATCTAATTCCAATATAAACCATGTCTATTGCCTAAGAACTTGGGGGTCCTATAGCGACAGAAGTGCAGAAAGGAGGAGCCACCATCCACAAGAAGTCGTAGGGCTGTTGAGATGCAATGAGGAATATGTTTTACAAATAGGTAACCCACTTACATGCTTCCCGGTGCTGTTCCCTCCAGTTGTGGCATCAGCATTTGCAAACTAAGGAGAACACAACCAATAGATCTCAAACAATGTAAGAACGAATCTGTGGCACACCACCAAATACACTGCCAAGTTATCTATACGGAATAAAGGAATAAGGACATAAGTTTCTGTCAAAGTCAGAGGAGCAGCTGTAGCATTGGGACCTGAAGACTGTTCCATAGGCCATCCCTTTCCAAATTCCCTCCAGGAATACAGGCTCATAAGAAACCTTGGATAACTACTTCCAGCATTTACAAAGAAATGAGTAGAAACAAGGAAATTGCTGGATTCCACAAAACATGTCATTCATTTCTCCATTCAAGGCAGAGGACTTGTTTTCCCAGCTCCCAAAATGCACAGCCCAAGTATTTCTTGGCACCCACCCTCTTCAGGAATTGTCCCCACTGAACACAGTTCTCTCATACATTCTCTCACATTGCAGGAGAAGACTCACTCTAACTATAGGCCATAAAAAGGGTGGAGAAGCTGATTCTTGCCCTCAACTTTGTATTTAAGAGGCCATTTTTGCCTTAATTTTCCTCATCAGGTTGGCTGGACTTTCATGGAGGTGGAATTTCAGCTCATTTTATTCACTTCAATCCTGCTACTTCTTGCCCTATCCAAAGGCACCAATCTAATCTTAGAAAGAAAGATTGAGGGGCTGGGGACATGGCTCAGTGGAATAAGTGCTTCCTCGGCAAGCACAAGGGCATGAGTTCAATCCCTGGTTCCTCAAAAAAAAAAAAAAAAAAAAGATTGAAATTGGAGGAGTCACACAGTTCTGTCTGGAGCTACAAAACTACATTAATTGAGACATGTCATACCAGAAAATGTGTAGATATAAATATTCATGACATGGAATTGAGAGTCCAGAAATGAATCCCCATGTCTTTGGTTACTAATTTTTCCTCAAGTTGACAATGATATTCCATTGGATAAAGAACAGTTTATTTTTTCAACAAATGGTTCTGGAACTGTTATTTTTCTTCACAAAGTCTGATTCCTAAATAACCCAACCAGTAATACTCATACAATAGTGACTTCTTGATTTTTAGAAAAGAACTATCAAAATTCTACTGAAAATGCTTGGGAAAATTTTTCTATGTAAACATGGCTGTGTCAGTATTAATTTGAATAGGACACTCATTTTTAGGTAGAGTATAGATACTCTTAGATTTCTTAAATGTGCACATTATATTGGATATTTAGTTCTTAGGTCAATCAATATATACACTGTGTTAGGAACTAGTTTGGCTTGAAAATTTAGAAAGTAAATTATGTGTCACCTCCCAGATGTTTACCATAATGTTTTTATGTAACTATCCATATTATTTTGAACAATCTTATATAGTTTAGTAAAAATACAAGATTTAACGTCTATTTAGAAATAGTCTGGAATTTCCATTCCATTATTACATTTGAAATTTCATCAACAGAGTGATTTGCACACCACAACATAGAGAATTGTGGCCCTGAAGATTCTATAAGTTAGAGTGGATACGTATAATAAATTTAAGAATTTTATAACAGATTTAGCTTTATGATAGCAAATGATAGACAGAAAATTATCTGAGCATGTCATACACATTCATGGGGTACTTAAATTGTTATTTAGTTTTTCAACATTTCTAGATTATTTGGTTCTTCTGTGATTCTTTTTTTTGTAACTCTTCACTGATATCCACAAATAATATCTGTGTCTCTGGACCTATGCAGTTCCATTTTGTTTAACAATCAACTATGAATAGGTGTATCTGCATTGCCTGGGCATAGGTTATGGTCTAGTTAAATCTTCCTCAGCAGTGTAAAACACACAGTAACTGAATTTGATCTACCTGAGTTGTGTTCGTGTTCACAGGTTTTTTTCTCAAAAGCTCCACAATACTTACCTGAGATGTGGCAGCTACATAAATTTGGTAACTTAGACCCTCCAAAAAATAAGTAGGAGAGTAAATAAATAAATGAGTAAAACAAAAAGAATAAATTACAGAAATCTGATGTATCTATTTGTGGTTAAAATATTTCATTAGATTTTATGAGAAAGTCTAAAAGCAACATCAAATAGGCACATTTGTGTTTCTCAGGTAGATAACTGGGTGAGCATATTTTAGACTATGATGAGTTTTGCCTTTATGGAAATGCTTTGCATGCACATGCATGCAAATGAGCAGCACACACAGACCAGAAGTATTTCATATTGGAGGATGAGTGTAAGTTATCTTTTATTTGGTAAGATGCAGAAAGGAGACCCCAATAAAATTCCTTTCTTTTCTTTGGCTTTTTCTTCAAAGCAAGAAGCAAAAATGTTGAAAAGAAAAAAAAAAATAGTTTCTTTTTAAAGTTTTAATCCAGGGGTCTATAAACAATGTGATTATATTTTTAAGCAAATAGTCTTTTCAGTGGTGAATCGTGGATCCAATAATACAGATATTGTGGGCTATACATTAATATTTTCTAATAAACAGTTTAAGGAACAAATCAAGGGAAGAACTACAATGAGAAAGTTGCAAAACAATCATGTTCAAATCTATCCGGATGTATTGATATTTTTCAGACTGATAAAAAAGAAACAGCATTACACCCTTAGTTCCAGAAATTCTCCATTTCCATTATTGCAGGAAAAGCCATCTAAAAAGCACTTGAAGTTGATGATGTACATTGTTTACTCCCTTGAAAAAAACATCCTCTCCAAATAGGGGGAAAGGTTAGAAATGGTTTGTACTGCATTGATCAATTTATCTGAGTTGTCTTTCGACAGATTGTATTAATGGAACTTTATTTTCTTTTATTCAGTTGACGGCCAATTTTTCGTTGTCTCTTAAAAAGATCAATGAACATGTCTCACCATCCTTTCACAAAACAAGATGATTTTCCCCTTAAACTTAAAAAAAAAGACTTTATTATCTTGTTGTAATAGATTTTTGTCCCCCTCATGCTTGCTTTCCACCCCTGGCAGTGAGTTTTCAGTGCCTGCCTATTCTTTTATATCTCTTTGTAGTTTGACTTCAATACCTTGAATTTCCCTTTTTTACCTCCCGCATTCTGGGGGCCACAGACATCTGTGCAGACTGTGTCTTCTCCACTCATTGGACCTCACAGGGCAGGTAGGCTGAAGATGTTCGTGATTGCAATGAATAAGTACAATCTAAACAAGCATCCACCATAAGAAGAATGCATTTTGATCAAATTATTATGTAGTGCAGCTTTCCTATTCTTTAAAAACAGAAGTTTGCTGTTTGTACTATGCCTGGATGGAAGCAGCTGATTCTCTTGCTCTGCAAGGAACTTGGCAAGATGTCCACTTTCACCCTTCCTTGATATGTAAGCAAAGTTTCTATGACTATAATGGCATCTTTTTTCTATTGTAAGAAATACATGTCTGAGGCTGGCCAGATAGCTCAGCAGAATTAAGTGCCTGCTTAGGTAGGGTCAAGCGCCGGGGTTCAATCCCCGATATGTCATTCCAGCCCCACCCCCGGGGTGCGCTGAGATGGCAACTAAGACTGGGTGTGGTGGTGTCCACCTATCGTCACAGCACTTGAGAAGCTGAAAACAGACAGATCACTATGAGCCCAGTCTGCATAGTGAGACCCTGTACTAAATACATAAAAAAGACTTTCCATATATTCACATTGGAAAATAAATACGCAAAACAAAGAGAGATTAAAAATTCAATTTATATCCTTGTTTTTTTTTTTCTGCAGGCTACTTCCTGGATTCTTCCATCCCTTCTTTGCCCCTTTATCATTATTTCTATACTCAGTTCTAGTTATTACACTATTATTAGGAATAGACATCTGTTAAGAATAGAAACAAATGGAGAAAATTAGCATCCTGTTTGGTATGATATTTTTCTGGACGTTGAATAGCAATGAAGGCATGTGTTATATATAAACTTTTTTTTTAACCATTCTGCTAAACAACAATGAATAATTTCAGCCTTTTGAGAATACATATATTTTACATATATCATATCGATATACACACTTTAAACACACTTCTTTATAGCTTCTAGTGAATTCTTGAAACCCACTGAAGAATAACACGTAGAACTAATATTGGCAGATTCTTGTATACATTTTCTTACACAGTGATGATAGAGAAACAATGGGAATTGTGATTCCCAAGTTAAGGGGCTATTTCCAAATAGCTGCAGACCAGAAAGTAGGTTGCCCATGACTGAGGTAGGATCAAGTACAAATCGTTCTTCACCTGAGGATTATACCATGTGTGAAGGAGGCCAAATGCATGTCTGGGCTGCTGTAGTTCTGGCAGGGGGAAGAAGGGCAGGTGGTTGTTTTCTTTACCTTGGGAATTATTGCCACTGTAATCTGAGCAGGACACAAAGTCATTGTACAACATCTTTCTACCACTCTCTGGACTCACTTTGTCCAGGTCACCAAGTCCTGGAGATTCTTTCCTAGTTCTGTAACATCCATCACTTTGCTCTCTCTCCTGCCATTGTTTTACTGTAACTTTGCATCATTTCCCAGCTGGGTGACTGGGTCAGCCTCCCAACTTGTCTCATTTCCTCTGGTATGAAGGAAATGATCCTCTGCACTCTGGCAAAACAAGCTTTCAAAACTGCAAATCTGATTGTGTCATTGGACTTCTCATTCTATTGAAAAGTTGCCTTCAGCTTCATGATGGAGTTCTCATAGTTGCCATCTCCCCCCAGTGACCTTCCATGTGGCCACTGTCCCTCATGCACCTTACCAGGCAGAAAGGGTCACCTTCTAATTTTTTCCTGCATCTTGACATTTCATTCTTCTGAAATTTCCCCCTGCCAGGAATGTCATTCCTCCATTTTTCAATGAGGAATTCCCTGCTTTTTTTCAGCAGTGAAAAAACAGTTTAAAAAGCAGACAACACAACCGCGAAATATCCCTTCTTTATGTCTTGGCTGTTTTACATAATACAATAAAATGCGCCTTTTCTATTTGTTCATAGAAGCATATGCAAGCCTTCATAGAACTGAGTATGATTCTTAGGTGACTGATGCAGTTAATGGTCAAAGCTCCTAAGCTCCTATAAGTAGTGCAGAGTGGCATATAGTAGTCATTCAATAAATATTTTTAGAAAGTTAACAGACAGACTTAATCAAAATGTTTGTATATAAAAGGCTCTTTGGATTTGAAATCACAGAAACATTCCCAGATCAGTGGAGTAGAGTAGGGACATTTATTAATAGGTATCTTGGTTGTCATGGAACATAAAAACAACAATCTGCTGTTACGCAAAGGCCAGCATCATTGTCTGAGCACTGGGGAGCCAAACCTTTTCCCTAGCAGGAAGAGTTACATAACTCTTTTCTTTGTGTCTCTTTCCAAGTATTCTAATCTACTCTACCTTGTATTTATTTAAGTCCAGCCCAGTTCTAATTTTATATTACATTCTAAGTCAGGCCTTCACCAGACACTACTTGAGAGTTTGAACTTAATCCCAGTCTCATATAAGAGCCACTGACTATTCTAAATTGGGTAAAAATTCACACTTGCCTTAGTAAATTCTGAATCAGATAGGTAAAAGTAGAATCAGTGGTTTTCTTACTGTCAAGACAAAGGGCTGGTGAGATAGCTCAGCAAACTAAGCATCTCCTGCTTAGGCAAGCACAGGGACTGAGGCTCAAACCCCAGCACCACATGCCACTGTCCTGACCCTAGACCGGGAGTGGTGGTACATGCCTGTAATCCCAGTGCTGGGGAGGCTGAGAGCAGGAGGATCTCTATGAGTTGGAGATGCCTAGTGAGACCCTGTACCAAATACATTTAAAAAATTGCCAAGACAGTGGATGGTCAGACACCATGCCACTTCTCCAGTTTAGCTCACCAACTTAGATCAGCAAACTCATTCTACTTGAAGCTCTTCATTACTGAGCTCCACTTGCCATTTCATGAGAGGTTACTCCTTGAGGTTTCCCCCAAGAAGAGAATTTGGTGAGACCATGACTTTTTAGAATTATAAAATACAAATTTCTTTATAGCAAAACTAATTGTCAGAAGGCAGAAAACAAAGTAAAGCTTATTTACTGCTAATGATACAATAAAAGAATAAGAATAGTGTCCTAAAAAATGATTGATTTCTGTTGTTTTTAATTAGTAATAACAATAAAGACTTTGTTTAAGATGTGATTATATTTTTAGGGCTCTTCTGTGAACATCTTACTGCTATTTGTACCTGTAAGACAAAGAAAGGCAGACCTTTCCTAGGTGGTGTGCTTTTATTTCAAAACCAGTAAGCAAAACAAAACAAAACAACCAAAATCTTCTTTTCTAGAGCACCTGTTATAAGTTGGATTATGTCCTTCTCTAAATCATATGTTGAAATGCTAACTTGTATTCCCTTAGACTATAAACTATTTGTAAGACACATCATTGCAGATATAATTGGTCAAAATGAAGTCATCTTGGAGTAGGATGGGGATCTTATCTAACAACTCTATTTAAAGGTGGGAAAGTTAGATACAGAAACATATTCATGGAAAATCCCTTATGAAGATAAAGGTAGAGATTGTGGCGTTTATTTGTACATACCAAATTTTCAAGTGTGTGTGTCCATGGTAGATTCCCACTTAGTTTTATGATCTAGTCTCCCTGAATTGTAAATGGTTTTAGAGTACAGAAGGTATGTATTAGAAGCATATCCAAATGCCTGAGAAAAGATAAGCCTCTTGAGGTTAATAAACTTTTCTCCACACGGCCCTCTTTTGTTTTGGTTAGGGAAGGTACAAGGATTCAAACGCAGGACCTCACACTTGCTCGGCAGACACAGAAATACTAAGACATATTCCCAGCCTCTCCTCCTTCATTTTTAAAATGAAATGGTCTAACGTGAGAAAAAAAATACAGACAAATAATGATGGAAATTTGGTATATACTGATGAAGCCACTTTTACAATGTACAAATACATTGTCACCCAAGACTCCAGATCATTCTCTTTTCTGGAGCACTCACTTTGTGGTCATACATAAACAGGTGATCATGAGCTCTCTATTGCTATAGATGAACTTAAACTCTTAAAAATTTTATATAAATGGAATCTTTATATGATTATTGTTGCAGTTCTGATTTCTTTCATTTAACAAAGTTACAGAGAAATACATACTTGCTTGGGAGATAACAAAATGATCATCCAAATTTATGAACAAACATTTTGATAAAGATATAAAAGCCATTTAGTGCAGAAAGGATAATCTTCAAAAAGGAATGATACCAAAACTTTTGAATGATCATAGAGAAAGCAATTATAAACAATCCTTACATTATATTTAAGAATGCTAAAAGAAAATCGATCAGAGATCTAAATGTAAATCTCAGGACCCTGAGATTGCTAAAGAAAGATATAAGGGCCAATGAGATAGCTCAGCAGACTAAGAGCTTGCTAAGGGAAGCAAATGCCCCTACCCCTGGGCACACTGAGCTGGCCACCAAGAACATGCATGGTGGTGCATGCCTATAATCCCAGTGCTGGGGAAGCTGAAAACAGGAGGATCACCATGAATCCAAAGTGTTTAGTGAGACCCTATACCATATACATAATAATAAATAAATACAAATAAATAAAGGAGGATCTAGCATATAATTTTAAGTATAATCTCAAATTAAGTAAAAATATTTTAGATGCTACATCAGAAGAATGATTTAACCAAAATGATAAATTGAGATGAATCAGAATTAAAAGTATTTAACTCCTCGAAACATACTTCTACATAGCTGAAAATTCAAGCCACAGACAAAAAGAAAATGAGAAAGTACTAGAAAATAACTTTGCAAAAACATGAAAAAGAATAAAATGATAAATCGTGCAATGAGGTGAAGGAAACTCAAAGCAATTTTGCTGAAAAAAACCCCCAGACAAATGAGTACAACTTGATCCCACCCGTGCCCTCCCTACCCGAGAGACTGGCCTGAGACAGCGGGGGCTGACTCCAGCATCCTCCTGGATCTTGCCCCAAGCCCTCTCAGTGAGTGGGAATTTGCATGACTCACCAGGCTTCCCAGATCAGTGAGTGTGTGGTGAGTCTGAGGGAGAGCCTTAGGCTTCTTCCTGTGCATGCTACCCGGATTCCAGCCCCCAAGCCCTCCAAGCCAGTGAATGGCCTGAAACCTCAGGGTCCACTCAACAGCAACTCCCTGGATCTTCCGCGTTATAGCCCGCTGAGTGAGTGGGAATTTCCCTGAAACCCTGGGCATCAAAGTTCAGTGAGTGTAGAGCTCCAGGCCCACCGCGCCAGAGAGACATTTCCCAGCGATCTCCGGTTCCACCCCACAGTCCAAGACCTAGTGCAGCTTGGCCTGTGAGTGAGGGATCCAGGCCTGCCATGTCAGAGGAATGTTTCCCAGGTTTCTAGGGTTCCAGTCCGTGGACCCGGACCTAGCATAGGCTGGCTGACACAGCACAGACTACCTGGTGAATAAGAACATTCACTATACTTTTAGGAGCCTAGCAGACCCACCAAAGCCCAGGCCCGCCCACCTACAGAGCGACCTGCCTGAGACAGGAGGGACAATTCCATCAACTTTCCAGATACTCGCACCAAAGCCAGCCAAGGTAGTGGGAATTTTCACTCCTCACTCTGCCTCCTGGTTTGGTTCTTGCTCACCTGACCAGGGAACCAACAGAGGGGAACCACATGAGCCACAGTGAAAAGGAACTGATCACAAAAGCTAGACACAGGAAGGCATAACTGGATAATCTCAAACTTAATAGACCGGCACCCAAATCTTATTACATGGTAAGGTTATAGCTGCAACAAAGCTCTACACCAAAGGTCAGAGGTCAGTGCTATGCAAAATGACAAGGACAAGGAGAAAAACCCAATCTCAGGCCTCAAGTACACCAGAAAGTGTAGAGAACACTAGTTCAGCTGAAATGAATGAATTAACAGATACAGCAGCAAAGGAACAATAGCAGAAAGGTATAGAGTAACTCAGATGAGAATTAATACCTCAAATAAAAAAAGAAATATCTGAATGCATAGGATCTGAAGAAAAGAATCAAATCCAGTAACATCAGGTGGAAAAACAATGCTCACCCAGAACAAGTGCAGAAAGCACTATTCCAGCTGAAACATATGAATTAACAGCATCTGAAGCAAAGACACAACAGCAGAAAGGTCATGAGGAACTCAAAGCAGAAATAAATTCTGAAATCAAAAAAAGGATTGTTTGGAACAAAAAGAATTATTTGAAATCATAGCATCTGAAATACAGAAACAAGTACAGAAATATACAGAGGAAACCCAAATTGGAAGAAACACTGCACAAAAAGATTTAATAACTACCTCTAAAGAAGACATGGATAAAAAATTGAGGAGATCAGAAATATAATGGATTCCTTGAATGAGCAATACAGAAAAGAAATACAATGCATGAAACAGAGTCAGAGAGATATAGAAGAACTAAAACTATCAATCACGAGGATTCAAAACAGTTTGAGTGAGAGCGAAGACAGTTTCAGATCTTGAAGACACTGGTGCAGCTAGTGAAAAGGGAGGAAAGGATTTCTTAAAAACAATGAGAATGCAGGAAAAAATAATCCATCACCTGCAAGATGATGCCAGGATGCACAATGTGAGAATATTGGTATCAATGAGAATGAAGGAGTCAATACAAATGACATAAAAAGAATTTGCGGAAAAGTAATCACAGAAAACTTCCCAAATATGAGGAAACAATTCAACATTCAGATCACCGAAGCATACAGAACATCAAATAACCACAACCCAAGTAAAAACTCACCGAGACATATAATAGTAAAGATCCCAGAAATCCAACACAAAAATAATATACTGAAAGCTGCTAGAGAGAAGAAGAAGCTCACATTCAAAAGAAAACCCATCAGAATTATAGCCAACTTCTCAAACAATGAAGGCAAAGAGAGCATGGAGCAGAGTTCCTTTTTTTTCTTTTTCTTTTTTTTTCTTTTCATTTTATTAGAGTACAAATGTCACTCACACAGTTTCAAGAAACCTTAACCATACAGATTCGATGAATTAATACATTGCAAACTGTTTTCATAACGATTTGGTATTGTACAAGGTGCATACATGATATTATATTTACAGATATTATTTTAGCAGATGTCTCTTATCAGTGAATTAAGAGTGTAGCTGCTTTCTTATTTTTTATACCTCAATTATATCAAAAATTCAATAATTATTTTCCTAGTGGATGACCGTAGTACTAGAAGCCTACATAATATCCTGTCCAACCACCATTAGTGCAAATCTTGCCTCTCATAGAATTATGTAGAAGCATAGCGTTATCTATCCCAACTGTACTGTCTATACACACACATCATGATTTTTTCTTTCTACACCCCTTCCTTTGTCTACACCTGTCAAAAGTGGGCAGTCCATTGACATTCAACTAACTTAGGTGCTTGAACTCAAGAACACAATCCAACACCGTCCAGCATTCTACAACCATAGTGAGTTACTCAAAGAAATTGTTGACCATAGCCAATTACAGCTCAGCTTAATATTATGGCCTCACGATGTATACTTCATTTTTATACTTTTCTGCTGGATGGTTAAGACCTAGGTAGATCAAGACTTATACACCAACACATGAACTTTAGATTTCCTATGTGGTCAGTGAAGTCCTCTCAGGGTTTATCTTGTAGTCCTGTACATTATTCTGTAGTTCCTTTGTCTGTGTCAT